>JACMIF010002316.1:1420-18600 GCA_014805445.1 Diplogasteroides magnus | reverse complement strand
AAAAATGCATCTCGTACCCAATTATGGCCACATGCAGTAAAAACGACATTCTTCCGCCTGAACAATTTGGCTTTCGTTCTAATATGTCGACCGAGACTCAAATGCTGCAAACAATGAATTCTTGGATCGAGCATTTACAAGGTAAAAAATTGGTCGACGTAGTATATTTTGACTTTGCAAAAGCTTTTGACACAGTTTCGCACCCAAAATTACTCCACAAAATGATTCACTTTGGTTTCGACAAAAGAATATGTACATGGATAAAAAGCTACCTCTCTGATAGAACATTCCAAGTAAGGGTAGGAGAAACACTTTCGTCGGAAAATAATGTCATAAGTGGTGTTCCACAAGGGAGCGTATTGGGGCCTATTCTGTTCATCATATATACTGCTGAAATACCTTCTGTAGCAAAACCATTTTCAGCGAAAATAGCTATGTTTGCTGATGACATTAAATTGTACAAATCCTTTGAGTTGAATGATAATAGAAATGGATTGCAAAATGCAATTGACGCCATTTGCGACTGGGGACAAAAGTGGCAGTTGAGCTTAGCACCGCAAAAATGCTCTGTTCTTCACCTAGGTCATAATAATAAGTACTGTTACTATATAAATGGCATTCAGTTGTCAGAGTCGACAGATATACGAGACCTAGGATTTAAATTTGACAATAAACTAAATTTCTCGGAACATATTTCGAGCATTTGTACGCAAGCTATGGTAAAGGCTAGAATTATTTACAGTCACTTGCATAGCAAAAACATTGACGTACTTACTCAGATATATAAGACGTACATTCGTCCAATATTTGAATATGCAACAACGATTTGGTCATCTTATCGAAAAAATGAAATTCAAAAAATAGAGAACGTACAAAATTATATCACCAGACTAATTTTCTATAAAGCATTAGGATATAATTATCATAATAGGCCCCATTCCCAGGAAAGAAATCAATTCTTGAAACTTGAAACATTAAAATATAGAAGAAAAATAAGAGATATGCGCATGGCATATCACATAATATTTGGAAAATTAGGTTTAATACTTAATAAACATAATATAATAAACAGTCCTTTTATAAATACATGACTTCAAGAACTAGAGGTTCAAAATTTAAAATTCTACCTTCCATATCTAAGAATTTTCAATTTTTTTTTCATTTCAATTTTTTTTCACATTTCAATGCCTTTGCAAGTAGAACTTCTCGTGTTTTGGCTAAATTGTCAACGAAAAAATTCCCCACAGAGTATTCAGAGTATATGAATACTGTTCGAAAATTGTAATCTCGTAATCTCTCTTTTTCATATTCAACAGTGGTGCGGTCGTCGGTACGGGAACGAAGAGGATGCACAACAAGAACACACCCTCTTCCCTTCATACTGTCCAACTTACATCTCCCCCACCCTTGCACACCTGTGCATGATAAATATATAAATAAATAAATAAATATTATGACTTGCCCGCTGTCAATATAATATGAATTTCTATCGCTCCAAACTATAGCAATTCTTGCATTTAATAATTTCTCATCAAAAATTTTCAGAATGTAGCTCTGTGGTCCCAATACTCCAGAAATCTGGTGGAGGACATACGGGCATGCAGATTAATTTGCGTATTCTGCAACGCTATCCACGACAACTTTGCTGCTCTTCAAGTGCACTCCTATGAGGTAAGGTTCGGAAATGTGGAAGATAAATGTCTAATTCAATGTATCCTGGAAAATGAACGGTTTAGCAACGACTTCAAATGACTCTTACTAGAGAATAAATAGAAAGGAAATATATTTCGAAAAATATGGGCGAAAAATATTATACAACTAAATCGTAAAACCAAGAACAACGATTGCAGTCTCGTACCAGAAACTATCTTCAATTGACACTGGGCGCAAATTTACTGCGAAAAAATTATACCAACAATCGGCGTACTTGCAACTTCAGAATGTTACTTGACCCTCAACATATAATAGTAGGTTTGCCGATTGTAAGTAACTTTTTCTGTCGTCTATTTTTTTTTATTTTCAGTTCCACAAGGGCATGACTGATAACATCAAAGATGAATCCACTCCTTCTACTCACCAACGATGCAGAGGGCAAGAGAGTCAGGGCTCGTTGTGAGGAAGAGAAGAGGAAGAAGGAAGATAACATGGAAATGGAAACATGATCAACAGATATGCACTGAATGTTCCAAGCGCTGCCGTCTGAACCATTTGAATGTAGATAATTCCATAAAATTATCCACCCTTTCTCATTTGTATAGGTATTTAATTTCTTGTGATTAGTTTTGGCCATCACAAGAAATGACCGTATATTCCCAATTTCTCATCCATGTCGCTTCTTCAATTTTTTGAAAGTCTCTAGTTGAACTTCACCACCACACTATCCAATGAATGAATTCTTATCGAGCCATTTATTGTCCATATTTTACCTCCAATGCATTGTAGTCGTTCATTACCTCTTTCAACTTGTGCGATATCAAATGGTACTGCTTCTCACGAGATAAAGCTTTGTGGGAGAATGATCTTGCATCGAACCATGATCTCCAGAAAAATTTCAAAGAATCTGAGACAACTCTTTTGTCCATCGTTGAACGTTTGTACTTCGGCCCAAATATAACCAAATATGCTGACCAATGATGCTCCAGTGTACATTCTAGGGTTTCTAAATGAATAGTCAAATACATTCCCATTCTTTATAATCTCCGCGAAGATGTTGTCTATATTCGACAGACCACTGCCGCTCCGAGATTAGAAGAATCATAAATACATTTGAATATTTACACGCGCGGTCAGAGTGTCGGCCACGCCCACTAAAAGTTTAGCACACCGGCGCTTACAGTATACCAGGAAATATTGCGGATCCGGATGTGTTTTGAACTGAAAGCCTTCACCCGACCTCCTCATCTTGGTTACCGTAATCTTTTGTCATTGGGGCGCAGCGTGTGTCTCTTATATTTCTTCACTCTTTTAAACATGTTTTAGTGATCTTTAGCATTCTTTATTGATTTGCATATATTTCCTAACTGATGAATTTATTTTAATGGGTCATTTAGGCGACGGGGTGACCTGGATGCATGAGGAAGGACGACGCAGATGCATGAGGAATGTTTTGATGTAAATTTTGTTGATAAGTTATGATTCTTTCCATCCGATCGAGTCTCAAGAGCGATAATTCGACTCTGAAATTTCTCTTTCTTTTCCTTCCATGCTCATGCATGAGCACTGGCAATTTGCCAAAACATTTTTGATGTGCTGGTTTTGGAACTGGCAAGTTCCGTTGCGGACGCAACGCGGTCGCTGTTAAATCGCAGATGCGGCTTCGGGCGCGTAAGCCGTAAACGCGGAATTGTGCGCGTGGCCGACAGCAATGAATTGCGCTGACCGCGCGTGTATTAACTTGAGAAACCTTACTACGCTCCTCATCTGAATACATACTCAGCAAGGTGCATTTATAATTCTTCGAATATATCTCTTTTGTGTTCTACGCAATGAAGGCAAATGCGAGGAATATGGTAATAAAAGATAAATCGCATTGTGAGAAGGCAAACTGAGGCAATGCCTGAGGGTAGGTCTGAGCAAACGAAGGGAATCACCTGCGGATCAGGTCATATATGCAGACATTAGTCAGTATTGTGAAACGGAATCCAAGCAGAAATGCACATTCTGTCGTCTAATTCCCTCGGAGCTGTTGTCTCTCTCATGTGATGCACAACTTCTCCGAGGGAATTAGACGACAGAAATGTGCACATCTGCTTCGATTCCATTCCCTACTCACAATCTCCCACTGTTACCTTTATATTACCTCTCATGGTGCGTTCTTTCGCTGTTTCGAAACACGTTTCTCTGGTTCTGTCGTCTCGTTTCGAAACGAAACGCAATGGTTTGAGGTGTTTCGAAAGATTTCGAAGCGTATCGAAACACGCAAAAGAACGAATGTTATCGCTTCTTATTCAATTAAAGTTAATCACCACAACACATTTTCCGAGTTTCTTCATCGTGATTACATATTCATAAATCTAATCTTCTCTATCTCCAGGATGATTCGGCGACAAATTTATATCGTTCATTCATCCTTCTACTGAATGCAAGCGAGACGGGAATCGCGAAATGGATAAGAGAAAAGGAAGAATGAGCAGGGTATGTTTTCCATTTGAAATGTGACTTTCGTCGTAGATATTCTCTTTATGTCAGCAATTATGATTTTTGCAGGAAAGAAGTCGTTCTCGAGATAGGAAGAGGTCACGACGTGATGAAGAAAAGACAGAAGAGAAGAAAGTTGAAAAGAACGAAGAAGAGACGAGAAAAGAAGGTATGCTACTTTAGGGGTTCTAAAACGGTACTAAAGTGCATTTCTCATTTTCTCTAATATCTGTTGTCTCTACGAGGCTCCTAGTGGATCAGAAGAATGAGAAATGCACTTTACTACCTTTTTAGAAACCATAATGTATATGTCCTTTTCATACATACCAGGACTTCAGAATCGGTAAATTTGTCGTAAAATGCTGCATACAGTCATTACATGAAGTTGTTACAGTTGTTCACAGAAGTCAAAGGAGCATTCCCAAAAAAATTATCCGAAAGGCTGCCTTCAAGGATCAACACTTCGATTCCAACTGCAATTTCATCTATCACGAGACTGACAAGGTAACACAAAGAGATAAGGTAAGACAATATACAATATACCACGGTTTTCAAATTACATCTCCCTTCAGATAACTATTCTCAAAAACATTTGTCCGACAATAAATCTCGAGGAGGAACTCATCGGTAATCAGGTTAGTCAGTTGATTGTATTCCTTAGTGAGTGCCCTTTTGTAGCAATTGGATAAGGAGTCGCTCGCTCTCCTTCGTGCATTCCGTAATCTTCTGGAACAGATGATTGCTCTTGATCCAATTAAGAGAATCACAGTAGAAGATGCACTCAAACATACGTTCATTACTGGCGTCTCTTAATGAGACAAAGTCCCTTCCTCAGTCATTCACATAGTGCGTGTAGCTCTGCCGTCTTGTATTTATTCCTCGTGTTACACTCTTTTCTCACTTGTCTGTAATGTGAAACTACAATGATTGGCATTGATAAATATACAATTCATTTTCTTCATAACCTAGTATAATACATTCCATCTAACAGTTGAGATGGTTGATGGTCCTCCTCCCAATCAGTCACTGTTACGTGAGAATTGAAGAATCGATTATTATTGGGTACGCGGGCCAAAATTGGCTGCTCCGATGACGCCCCCTGGTAGTTGGGTAGGATAGCAGTCATAAGGATATTTCACACACTACTATATGCCATGTGTGAATCATTTTTATTTCGGGATTACGAAATATGGTGAAATAATTAAAAATAATTTTCTTCACGAAAAAAATTCCAGAGGACACGACAGTGGAGCTTTATTTATGCGGTGTTGGCTATGGCCTTTGGCCTTTGCCTTTGGCCTCCCAGCCTTTGGCCATAAATGATCAACTTTTGGTATCAGCTATCGTCGGCGTAGAAGTGTCCGACATTTGAGGGGCTCCGAGAAAACGGCCTGACCAGAATTTGGATTTTTGTTGTATGAAGAGCTAGGTTCATGAAATTTTCCGGGAAGTTGCCCGACTATCCCAGCATAATTATCGGCTACTTAGACAGTTATTTTTCCTTTGCCCCTGTCCAGGGCGGTCGACAAAGTGCAAAAAAGTTCAAAAAGGGGTCAAATTTGCGGATTTTTCCTGCAATGGGGAAGCGACCTAAAATTCAATTCTAATTTTTATTGAAGTCCTCCTGAGGTGAAATTCCTTCAATAAAAATTTCAGATTTTTTGGACTTCTCACAGCAAAAAGGCAATGTTTTGAAAACCCATATGAGACTCTCCGAATTTTGGGGAAATGGCCACTCGAGGTACAGGGTCGTGCTTTACAGCGAAAACGTGCCCCAGTGTCAGGTATTAATAAAAAAAAATTCACCGAAATTCGATAACTTTGAGCAAAGTTATGGCCAAAACAAAAAGTGTCTAAATACTTAGTCACAGTAGTGTATACGTAGGGACCGCAAACGCGCGTTTTTTTTGTTCCCGGCGAGTTGGCCCTCTTTGTGGATCCATATCGGCTCAAATAGAAAATATTTTGATGAGATCAAGTGTTCTAGGCTAAATGAAGGTCGAGGAATCGATTGGTGAACATTTTGAAATCCGGGATATAACGGAAATAGATCATCTCTGAGGGCTTGGATAAGGATCACCCCTTATCCGAAAGTGGTCAATTCTGGAAATATGCTTAATCGATTCGTCTTGTCGAAAAACCCATGTTTTGTAAATTTCATGCAAATCGGATAATGTGGATTTTTGGAATTTGAAATTGAGTTTTCAAATTTCAACATTCAGTAACTTTTTAAATTCGAAATTT
Organism: Diplogasteroides magnus; assembly: GCA_014805445.1. NCBI lineage: Eukaryota > Metazoa > Nematoda > Chromadorea > Rhabditida > Diplogasteroididae > Diplogasteroides > Diplogasteroides magnus. The sequence continues at coordinate 12,219 of JACMIF010002316.1, read as the reverse complement.
TTTGAGAAATGGTCTTTTAGAGTATGTTCACAGAGCTTATCTTTCATAATATCAGCTATTACAAGCTATCATATATGCAAATGCGAAGGGGATTTGGCCAGTTGAATCTTCGGTCTTCTTTTCCCCCAATTAAATTGAGCATAACTCACAAATAAGCAGGTGGTCATTTCTGAAAATCACACATATGATAGATTACGAAGTGTATGCAATAACTGATAAAGGATTTTAAATTTCATAAATGAGGTTTTTCGCAAAAGTGCGAATACTTTCAAATCTAGGGACCGCAAACGATTTTTTTTCAAAATGGACCAATCGCCTTAAAATTTGGTTCAGACGTAGAACAAGTATGCAAAAGTCAATATCCAAAAAATCATGTCGATATCTCAAACCGTTCGCCCGCGGCATCCTTGGAAGTGGCCGCAAAAGAGTCCACCCTCCCCCTATGCGGCATATAGGGAGAGGGTGGTCGCTTTTGCGGCCACTTGAAAGGATGCCGCGGGCGAACGGCTTGAGATTTCGACATGATCTTTTGGATATTGACTTTTGCAAACTTGTTCTGCGTCTGAGCTAAATTTGAAGGATATTGGACCATTTTGAAAAAATCGTTTGCGGTCCCTAACTATACGGACCATTGATGCTCCAGAGTGCGTTCTAGGGTCTCTAAATGAATAGTCAAATACATTTCCCATTCTTTATAATCTCCGTGGAGTGGTTGTTTCTACATTAGATAGACCACCGCTGCGGGGGAATTTGAAAAATCAGAAATGCATTTAAATATTGACTTGATAAATCTTTGGGTTAGCACGTTCCACATCTGAATACACACTCCAAGATTTCTGAAACGGTAACCATGCACATTTCTCATTCTTCGAATCACTTTTGCGCTCTACGCCACGAAGGTAAATACGAGGAATATGGTAAGAAAAGATGAATCGCATTGTGAAAGGGGAAACTGGGGCGATGCCTGAGGGCAAGTATCAGCAAACGGAGGGCATCTCCTGCGGGTAAGGTATGAAATCAATACTCACTATCTCCCAATGTTATATTTATATTACCTCTCATGGTGCGTTCTTTCGCAGTTTCGAAACGTTTCGAAACACTTTTCTCTGGTTCTTTCATCTCGTTTCGAAACGAAACGCAATGGTTTGAGGAGTTTCGAAACGTTTCGAAACGTATCGAAAGACACGCAAAAGAACGCACCATCAATGTTATCTCTTCTTAAGTATTTAAATATATAATTTATTCACCATATCGAGTTTCCGAGTTTATTCATCGTGATTATTCATTAATCTAGTCTTCTCCAGGCTGATTCAGCTACCGATTTATCGTTCTCTCATTCTACTACTGAATAGAAATGTCTCGCAATTCTGAGGAAAGTAAGCGAGACAGGAATCGTGAAAGGGTACGTTCTTCCATGCAAAATCTGACTTTCGTCGTAGATGTCCACTTTATGCCAGTAATTATGATTATTGCAGGAAAGAAGTCGGTCTCGAGATAGGAAGAGATCACGACGCGATGACGAAAAGGGAGAAGAGAAGAAGGTATGCTCACTGGATTTTGATGCGTATTAGGGTTTCTAAAACGGTAGTAAAGTGTGATTCACATTCGTCTATAACGATTGGAGCGGTTGTCTATACAAACGATAGAAAGCCGCTCAGAGGGGAATAGACGAATGAGAAATGTACTGCCGTTATAGAAACCATAATGCGTATGTTATTTTCAGTTAGAACATCCCCCTCCGGGAGTGGAAGAAGAAGAAGTGGATCCTCTGAAGGAATTATTGGAAACTGATGACAAGGTTACCATATTACTAGAAAATGGACTAGTCTGTATTTCGTCTGTCTGTGCGTGATATAGCATAGATTGAACATATACTAAAACCCTGTAAAGAGGTCCTAGAGACTCAACCCGCTATTAACAATAACTTCGATAATTGTCGAAGATGCATTTTTAGGAGGGTGCAGATAAGAAATCGGAGAAACAAATGGAGGAGCGATGGAAGAAGGTGGAGGAATGGAGGAAGAGACAAGCGGCGAAGCAGTCAATTGTAGGAGAAGAGAAGAATGAGGTATATGTAGCGCAGTGTCGTTTTACAAGGCTGAATTCACTACAGGGGTGTTCTCAGGAAGTTGAAGGCGATGATGTTACAGTCAAAAAGGACCTTACTTCAAATGAGCATGGATATTTAAAAATCATCTTTTGCATGTATTACATCGTGTTTAGTTCGCAAAGAGCAAAAGTGTATTTTCAGGAACGATGTTGAAGTGAAAGAAGAGGTGAAGAAAGTTGAGGAGGAGGATGAATTTGATACATTGGATGCATTCATGTGCGATATCAAGAAGGATCTTGCTCCAAAGACTAAGGTGAATACTGATTTCAGAAACCATACATCTCTTGGTTTGGCACCTATTTCGCGATGACTCTGCCTCGTCCTCTATTATATATCCATTTTAGGCTCCTCAAAATGTTTGACTTATTTGTAAATGATCGTTTTATGGTTCTGGGAGGTGTTCGTGTCGTGACTGTCAGTTCAGCCCCTGAGAAGATGAAGGGAGAAGTTCTTGAGAACGAAGATAACCACGATATGCTAGTTGATGACTTCGATCTGGAATCGGTTTGTGTCTATTAGGTTGGCAAGAATTGAATGTCCGAATTTTTCCACGTGCTGTAAAACTGCGAAGACTGATTTCAAGTACCTGTCACTTATACCATAGTGGATTACTAGTCTGTCCCTACTTACTCTACTTGAGCCGTGACGTCACTCCTTCTGATGACGTCACAGCAGGCGATTGACCAAATAATGTAGATTTTCCTAGAAAAAACATAACTTCGCGGAAAACGAGATGAAAATTAAAGTTAGATATTCTACAGATAGGCCTCGAGCTACACTATAATTTAGTTACTTTAGATCCTCCATCGCCGATCTAGTGAAAAGTTAGGTGAGAAAAGTCGAAATATGTCCTTTTTGGCCCATAACAAAATCGGTTTTTCGTCTATATCTTGTGTCAGACAGTGAATGAAGAGCTCCAAATTCACCAAAAAAATTCCCCAATTTTTACGCACATTCCTGCCAGGTTTGGTAGCTCTAGCTTCAAAACCAGCGAAAATCGATTTTTCGAGCTAACTTTCCGGTGGGATGTCGATGGAAGCTCTAACACCGCTAAGCTGTAGTGTGGACCGAGACCTATACATTGAATACCTAACATTAATTTTCCCACCATTCTCCGAGAAGTTACGGCCACGGAAATCATATTCCGTTTTCAACTAGTGTTGGTCAATCGCCTGCTGTGACGTCATCAGAAGGAGTGACGTCACGGCTCAAGTAGGGTAAGTAGGGGCAGACTATTAGTCCACTATGGTATAAGTGACAGGTACTATCAGTCTTCGCAGCTTTACAGCACGTGGAAAAAATTCGGACATTCAATACTTGCCAACCTAATATTTCATCTTTTATTTTGCATCCTAATTGAACTGTTGTTGTGGCCTCTTTGTCTCACAGCTGAAACATATCCCAAAAAGGATGAAATATCACGTAAAAGTGATCAGGACGGCATCCAGATGTGATACGCGTATACTAGGAATAACAGTTGGGATAGGATGCATAATATGATTATGTATTTTAGGCGACGACGAGTCTTCTTGTGAAGGGAAGAGCGTTGGCTGAAACTGACCACTCGATGGTATACTACAGGCCATTCAGGAAGAACCTTTATGTTGAGGTATGCCTTATTCCTCTATACCAGGGCTTCAAAACCGGTAAATTTGTCGTCATTCTTCTCCGAGTCTACCGTGGAGTGAGACAACCGCGCTCCGGAGAAGAATGACGAAAAGACGATTAAGAACCCCTAACTTGGGCAGAGTTCGCTATAACATTTTCGGAGTGCCTGTCAGAAAAGTCGCAAGTTTCATCAACAAAACGTGCTTCACATGACTCGCGCATGTATTATTTAATTACAGGTACCAGAGATTGCAAGCATGAGCAAGAGGGAAGTAGAGGAGTATCGATTCGATCTGGATCAGATTAAGGTTTGACTAACTGATCTCTATTTCTTTGATTATCATGTCATTATCTGATGTATGTCACCATTTTTTAGGTGAAAGGAAGGGACGTGCCGAAGCCAATCAAGACATGGATGCAATGTGGAATGGAATGGAAAATCCTCAAAAAACTCAAGAAGTTTGTTCAATATCCGAGTCTTTCGATCATCTGTAAGGTCTAGTAGTCAGCTATAAGTAGCCACAATGAAAAGAGGATAACATCAACTAGTGAGGAGACAAAACACAAATTTTAATTGAAAACTTTGAGAAACCTTCTGAGTAACCTAATATTATTTCGTATGTATGCATATGTCATTTAGGCTCAATTATATGACTGCAACGCCCATTCAAGCACAGGCCATTCCTGCCACTATGGCAGGCAAAGATGTCGTTGGAATTGCCAAGGTAGGCACGGATTCTTTAGTTGGATCAATTGAATGATTACAAACTAGGGACCGCATTATGAAAAGCTAGTACCGCAATATGAAAAAACGCATTATGAAAAATGAAAAGTAGAAAAGAAAAAGAAAAGAAAAAAGACAGTCGTTCATTTCTTTCACTTTATTCCCAGCTGTCGTCTTTCATTTCGCAGAGACGACCGTTAAAAATGAATGGCTGTCAATAACGTTCCATAACGCGATCCCTATTTCAGACCGGGTCGGGTAAGACCCTTGCATTCCTTCTTCCTATGTTCCGACACGCTCTTGATCAGGATGCATTAGGAGAAATGGACGGACCCATTGGTGTGTTTCTTCTCCTAACTGTATGCCTTGTGATTATTAGGGATTTTAAATCGGTAGTAGAATGCATTCGTCTATCGTCTAAATCTAGTGGAGCTGTTGTCTATCGCAAGAATGAGACAGCAGTTCTTGGAGAATTAGAAGACATGACTTTCTTTTCAGCCATAATCTTGTCTCCCACACGAGAACTTGCAATGAAAACTTGTAAGGAAGCAAACAAGTTCGCGAAGGATTTAAAACTACGTGTAGTTTGTGTATACGGTGGAGTTCCAATCTCTGAACAGATTGCTGATCTCAGAAGGTGCGTGTCCCATCCCCCCTACATTCTAAAACAGTAGTAAAGTGCATTTCTCATTAGTCCAATTCACTCGGAGCGGTTATCTGTTGCCAGTAGAGACAACCCCTCCGAGTGGATCAGACGAATGAGAAATGCACTTTACTACCGATTTAGAACTTCTAATACCTGCCAATGTGTTCTCTTTCAGAGGTGCAGAGATCGTTGTGTGCACTCCTGGAAGAATGATTGACATGCTGGCTGTTAATAATGGTATTTCACTCCTCCAAAATTTATGACGTCATTTTATGTTGTAGGAAAAGTGACGAATCTTCGACGTTGCACATATCTCGTATTGGACGAAGCTGATCGAATGTTTGACATGGGTTTCGAACCACAGGTATCACATGTTAAAGAAGGACGAGGAGTAGTTTCCTCTCCATTAAATCAATTATCTGCGTCCAATTCATTTCTTTCTCTCTCCCGGTCCCTCTGGTATAAATCAATACTCTCCGGCTATTCAATAAATCTATAAAATATTCTCTACTGAGGGTTATCTTGCAGGTAATGAAGATCGTGAACATTTTCAAGGATGTTAACATGCTGGGTGTTAATAATGGTATTTCACTCCTCCAAGATTTATGACTGTGCTCTCATTCGCCGGTCGTCTATGATCAGCGAGAGATAATGTCTTACCGGGGAGTACGGACGAAAAACGTTCCATAACTCGTTCCCTACTCCCTTCCCTTTTCTTCCTTCCAACCATGCATATGTCATTTAGGCTCAATTATATGACTGCAACGCCCATTCAAGCACAGGCCATTCCTGCCATTATGGCAGGCAAAGATGTCGTTGGAATTGCCAAGGTAGGCACGGATTCTTTAGTTGGATCAATTGAATGATTACAAACTAGGGACCGCATTATGAAAAGCTAGTACCGCAATATGAAAAAACGCATTATGAAAAATGAAAAGTAGAAAAGAAAAAGAAAAGAAAAAAGACAGTCGTTCATTTCTTTCACTTTATTCCCAGCTGTCGTCTTTCATTTCGCAGAGACGACCGTTAAAAATGAATGGCTGTCAATAACGTTCCATAACGCGATCCCTATTTCAGACCGGGTCGGGTAAGACCCTTGCATTCCTTCCATTATAGACAACCGCATCGCGGAGAGTAGGGTCAAAACAAATGCACTAAAAGACTCGCATGCGGCACCCTAGTGAACTCAGATATTGACAGCCGTTCATTTCTAGCCGTCTAACTTCATTCCTACAAAACCGTTGTCTCGGCGAGAGTCGACGGCTAGGAATGAAGTTAGGCGGCTAGAATTGAACGACTGTCAATATCTTGGTCAATTCACGGTCTCTAGTGAATTATGTCTTATTGCAGGTTGGAGGAAAGTCTGTTGTGTGTTCTGATGTGGAACAGAATGCAATGATCATTGAAGAAGATCAGAAGTTCCTGAAGCTGCTTGAGCAACTAGGAAAATTCTACGAGCAAGGGAATACTATTGTCTTCGTGGACAGACAAGAAAAGGTCAGAATTCAGTTGTGGGCAGTATGAATTAAAGTTTCTAAATCAATAGCAAAATGCATTTCTCATTTTTCTAATCCATTAGGAGCGGTTTTATATCGCTCGTATAGACAACAGCTCTGCCGAGAATAGACGAAGTAGGAATCCACTTTACTATTGATTTAGACATCTCCCGCACAATATGCACTCCCGAACGCAATAATAACACTTTTTACATTAGTTGAGAGTCTGTGAGAGATGTCAAATTATGATATGTTTATGAGTGATGAATGAATGTACCTTTGAGGCGGACGGGATAGTAGCCCAACTGATGAGAAGTTGTTACAACTGCGCCCCTTTGCATGGAGGAATTGATCAATCTGACAGAGAATCGACCATAAACGACTTCAAGGCTGGAGCAATTAAAGTTCTGGTGAGTTTATTCGGGTGTCGCATATGAATCTTTTAGTGCATTCATCGTGTATCTACTCTCAGAGGAGCGGTTGTCTCTGAATTTTGAGTTAACCGATCCTCAGAGAAGAATGATGACAAAATTTGCCGATTTTGAATCCCTATGTGCTATCCAATCTACTCTCGTTCAGGTTGCAACATCAGTTGCAGCACGTGGATTGGACGTACAGGGACTCATTCTTGTAGTCAATTATGATTGTCCCAATCACTATGAAGACTATGTACATAGGGTGAGTTACTTATTATTTTTTTAATCGCTTCTCCATGAAATCTTACAGTGGGTGAAAAAAGTGCAAATGTATTATTGGATGTTAAGGTGGGAAGAACAGGACGAGCAGGCAACAAGGGATTCGCTTATACTTTCGTCCTCACTGAACGTATGTTCATTTGCACTGTGGGTCATTCCATAATTGTTTCCTTTTTAGACCAAGAGAAGATGGCGGGAGAGATCTGCAAGGCATTTGAGACTGCGGGGGCAACTCCTCCAGCTGCACTGAAGGAAATGTTCGACAAGTTCAAGGCAGAGATGAAATCACAAGGAAAACAAGTTCATTTAGGAGGAACAGGGTGAGTGATTATGAGTAGGGCGGGGTCACTCGAGACTGTAGCAAAACGACATTTAATTGCGCATCTGAGTCTATCATTGTCCGGTCGTCTCTATAGCGCAAAGACGACCGCTAGAGATAAAGTTACTTTGCAGGCTGATGCAACTGCGTCCCAGAGGAAGATGACGAAATTCATTATGGGAATGGAGGCTGGAGTGAGTGGAAAGAGAGGGATAGAGAGAATGATGTATTGGATACATCATTCTCTTTATCCCGTTGTATCACAAATGACAAATTATTGACAGCCGCTCATTTCTATAACTTCATTCTTCCGCGTTCTTCTCTAGATTGAGGCTACCAACACGGTGCGGGGAGGATAGACGGCTAGAAATGAACGGCTGTCAATAATTTCCCATTTGCGACACCCAATGTATTATGTTTAGGAAGTTGATGATAATGATTTGGATGAACTGTTGAAGTCCATTCTGAGGAGTAAGGTCAGCACTTTTATTTATTTTTTTTTGTTTGAACATTTGAATATTGTAGACACGAGTTGTGGACACAGCAACCGCAGGAGTCACAGATCCCAAACTGCACAGGGGTGTTGAGCTTAAGATGGAAGAGGTTGGTTACGGCTAGGGGTTCTAAATCGGTAGTAAAGTGCATATTTCATTCGTCTGATTTCCGCGGGGCCGTTGTATCTACGCTCGATTGATAACAACTCCGAGTGGATCTGACGAATGAGAAATGCACTTTACTATCGATTTTGAAACCCTAGTTGCGGTATCATTCCTTTCAAGACTCATCTATTTCACTTCAGGTGAGAGCCAGAAGTCAGCAGTTGGAGATGCAGTTGAATGCATCAACACAAGAGAAGAAGAACAACATCACTTTGGCAACTGAGGCTGTTCTCAAGGGAACTGAACCTGCGGATCTCAAATTGACTCCTGCAGACATAGTGGGTTACTGTAGCTCTGATTGCAAAAGAAGTCCACCAGTGCGAAATGAGGGGCCGGGAGGAATGAGCAGACGGAGAGTATTGATTTATCCCAGAGGGATCGAGAGAGCGAACGAAATGAATTTGACGCGGAGTATTGATTTTTTATCCGAGAGAAAACTCCCCCCCCCCGCTCATTCTTTAATTCATGAATGAATATGACTGTTTGTAGGCTCGTGCGAAGGCTGCCCAGTTGAACGAGAAGCTGACTCAAGTAGCAGGAGCTGCACCTCCAGAGGTGGATTATAGTGTTTCAAAAAAGTTTCCCATCCAGTAGAACGGGTCTGCCAGTCTCACCAATGTTCTATTGGGGTGCTTCGCATATTGGGTCAGAACTAATTATCTACCAATATAAGCCAATAGCCCCCTTTAGTATTTGGGCAATGGGTGTGGCGTCTCAGATAGGATTGGTTGCTGACTAGATGGCGGAGGGTAACGTCCGACCCTTTGCATTAGAGACACGCAAGCGCCCTCTCCCGCTACAGAAGTCCCATCGACGTCGGTTTCCTTTTCCCCTGAGTGCCCTCATCCCTCCCTTTCCATTCCCCCATTCACTCTTCCTTCACTTATTCCTCTCTGTGTTATATCTGTACATGTCGTCACATCTATTTGATGTAATAAATTAAATTAAATTAAATTAAATTTTAACTTTACTTTCAGACCCAGCAAAATCCAGCAGCCCGATACAAAGTATTATGATCTCTTTCAATGTGACAGTGGAAATACCCCCATAAATTCTTTATATTTGAACATTACAATGGATTGGGTCAACGCGATATTTTCGTTATGTTTACGCACGTGTTAAAATTTCCCATGTATAAAAATTTCAACTGAAGAATGTGTTCTGAAGCAACAGTTTTTGACATCCTTTTTCACGCATTTTAGAATTCCATTCTTGAAGAAGTCATGAAATGCGTAGAAATGATTGCATCGCGGCTTTCGAGAAAAAAATGTTTCGCAAAATCGATTATATAATATATTATATATATATATATAGATAAGTTATGTGTGGACATATCGGTCCAAGGGTGCTCGTACATCCAAGATTATTTAAGGAAAATATTTCATTTCTCATTGTTGGAATCTCTTTCGTACTCTACGCAATGAAGTCTTTATTGGTAGATAAATTCGGACAACGAGGAATAGCATTGTAAAAACGGAAACTAGGGCACCGCTGGAGGAATGGCCTCAGCAGAGGAAAGAAACATTCTGCAGTTCGGGTCATTTCTCACTACCTATCAGCGTTTCTTATCAGTAGGGAGCGGAAAGCAATCAAAAGTGCATTTTCTGTCGCCTAATTCCGACGGAGCTGTTGTCCATGACATGAGACATGAGACACTCGCACCGAGGGAATCAGTAAAACCACCTATGTGTTCTTTCCGTTCCCTAGCAGGGAACCTATAAGTACCTATTCCCTACTTATCAGTCGTCTTCAATATTTAAATATGTAATTTATTTGCCACAACACGCTTTTCGTGTTTAATCATTGTGATTGCATGTTCATAAATATCAATTTCCAGTCTGAATGAGCGACTTTTATCTCTTTCAGTCTATCGTCTACCCAACAATAATGTCTCGCATTGGCAAGAGCAAGAAAGGGCGCGGCAAACACATCAAGAGCGATCATGGTGTAGGTATTTTCTCCACTGATAACAACTTCGTCCCCTTAACTCTAGTATCCCAACTACAGCAACACTACACTACAGTTAAAATGGCAGAATTCCCATATTCTGACCACGATCGTCAAACCCTGCAGTATGTCGAACGAACCGCTATGTCGAGATTATTCGAATGATCATTTTTACCGACTTTGAAATCAATTTTAAGACAATAATGTTTTGCTCTTCAGAGAACGACAGTTAGGAAGTTCACGTGTGACAAATGTGATCGGTCATATCGTAATTTGGAAAACTTACGCTACCATATGAAGCAGGTAACACAATAATTATAATATCGTCAGTAATATTATAACAAAGCACAATATATAATATAGACTATTCGTTCAGCACGATAGAGGAAATGATGGAGGACACGACTTTCATTGTGAATTATGCGACTTTTTGTAGTTGGGATGGTCACATGAAAATCAAAACTGACAAAGTTATAGGCATTTGTCTCTGAAAAACGGCCCTCCTGAGAAAAATTCCCATTAACTCACACTTTTTTATTGTTCCATTCGATTCTCCGTGAAATTCTACGTCTAGGGTGAAAATTTCATCGAAAAT
>JACMIF010002314.1:0-18606 GCA_014805445.1 Diplogasteroides magnus | reverse complement strand
CAGTTCTGCGAAAAACGCAACAGCCGAAATACATTATTTCAGACTTGACAAGGAAAATATTGTGATTGAGGATGGATTAGACGACGATCTGGAATGAGCCTGTATCTTATCCCTGTTCTTTTATAAATGTTGTTGCCTTTTTGAACGATTGCAAGACAAAGATATGCCATGTTCAAAAGAAAAAGGGCTGAGATTCGATTGGGATTCGTTAGAGATTCGATTGGAATGGTGATTCGAATCACTCCAGAGATTCGAATCACCCCTCCCAGCTTCATTCGCGTATCGAATATATTCGTTGCGCGGTCTCTAGTAATCAAACAATATATAATCAACTGACCATCTCCTTCCTTGATTAATCCAGGAGTCAATCGGGCAAATCCAACTGAAGCAACGTGCATGGGAGAACGACGGACATACAGAACACAAGGGGCTCCTGAAAGAAACAAGTTGAACGGGGATACTGTAGAAATATTGATTACCCTTTGCAAGAGTGGGAATGTGACTTGCTTCATGGATGGAAAGAAGAGAATCTCCGCTTACGAGGAAGTGTTGGAACCTGGAAAAGAAGGAGAAATTTCAGAGGTTAGTTCAATTCAAATTTTTGATGTAAAAATACTCACTTTGTTGTATCAATTAGGGATGGGCCGAATAGGTACAGTAATCTCCTCTCGTCTACAATCGCTGACCCTTGAGGACGACCCTAAAGGGGAAGGGCGTAAGAGATCTGTTTAGAATTCAATACTGTTGACATTATAAAATGTTAACCAATGCAAACCCTTACCACAAGAGTGAAGAGTGAGTACATGAGTGATTCGGCTGCATCAAATACTCTCTTACTGGCAGATTTCCGCTCTCCATATACATCCTAAAACACCAATATTCTATGAAAGGAATAAGCAAATTGCGCAATTAGTGGCAACATCTCAAAACATTCAAAACTTTTTGTCAATTCTAACCTGTGGCTTCTTGCTTCCAGTGATTCCCAATTGTACAGTATCTGCGACACACGAGAGAACACTGTCACATTCAGCAAGAAGAGGGGCTGCACACAACCAAACGACCACCGATTGGAAGGCTGCCACAACCTGAACAAGGAACACTCAATAAGGACTACGAGAGATGAATAAATCTGACAGAACTGTGGAGGTCCTTCGAGTGACTAGGAGGGGGCTTGCTCAATTGAGTATCGATGAAACGACATAGAGAGGAGACAATCAACATTCCCGTTGAGAGATCTTCTGAAATGGTTGATATTTGAGGGGGATAATAGGAAGAAACTCTAAAATTGTTTAGATCATCGAGGCGATCAATTTCACTCATATTGTACTATGTTTACATTTTAAAGAAATTTCCGATTGGCATGCGAATATAAATTTTCCGAAAAGCCCCCAATCCTACATAAAAAGAAACTTTAAAAAATAATAACATTTGAGCATTTCAGTTAAACAAACATACATTGCATCAATTAATCGTAAACTGAAATTATGCAATAACAACTGACTGTCTCTGAATAGTAGTTGAGGATTGAGTGTAGAAAGTGCATTGAGAGTGTCAATGGCAGCGAGACAAACATTGAAGTCTCCACTCCATTCTGGTCTGAAACGACAATATCACATTCCATCACAGATGGACCATTCTCACCTGCACAGTCTGTCACACACAGCAGACACAACTCCACGGACGATGGAAGGGCAGAAAGCTGGAAGGAATTACGGTAAATATCAAATGGGCGGAATTACAGTAATCATCAATTGATACTCAAGATGTAACGGACCCTTCTCCTGTGTAGTCGTTCCAATGGCAGCATTTCCTCCTGATTCCATCAATTCCTTCTTCTCCTTCTCATTTGCAGTCAAATCAAACGATGCTGCTTCCTCACACAGAATGGAACACATTGCTGAAACATCACAGTCATCATAGTGATGAACAACTACAGTATCCAATTAATCCCTCTAAGAGTCCCCTTCACTCACAGAGTGTCATCTGCAGATTGATCGAATCAGTCTCATTCCTCAATGAGAATACGAGAGTTTTGTAGATACGAAGGCGGAGTTGGATGAACGATGAAACAGAAACCTTCATTGGAGAAGATTCGGGTAATTCTGAAATTAAATTAAATTTTATCACCAAAAAACTGAATAGACGCTGAATAAGATGCTCTCGTTGAACAAAAAGAACGTAATAACTAACGAGGAATCTCCATTACTCCGAATATGGTAGGCCATGCGGCAAGAGTCTGGAGTGAACGAAGACATGCACGTCTCATCTCTACTTCATCATATGAAGGATGTAATCTACAACCACGACACTTCATTCCTTTGACTCTTAGAATAGAACTAACCTCAACTTGGCACTCTCAATCAAGACAACGTCCAATGCAAAGAGGAAATGAGGAAGGAGACTCTCTATTCCTGCAATGATATCAATCAAAAGGAAATTGCATCAAGAGTTATACCAGGAAGGGCCAATCTGAAGAGAGAATGACCATGATAAACAATTGAACAGAGGACAAGTCGTTCCTTCTCAATCAGTGATTGGTGCAACATCGAAAGAAACTGAGCGAGTTGAGTCTCGGGCAGATCTGAAATATCACTCTTCATTTGATCTACACAGCTGATCAATATACAGTAACCACCATTGGCTGGCAAATTAATATATATAGTCTGTGACTATATGAATATAAGATTGGCCTGCGACGGACATCCATCATCAAAATGCGAATGTTTTGTGCTAATTGTTGTATCACAATATGGACGGAACAGAGAATAGTACTATTAATAATAAAGGCACATACCTTCAGTGGTTGTCTTAGAGCATATGATTCTTGTGAGTGCAGCCATTGCAGCTGCCCTCCCTGCCTCCACTCCATCAACCTGAACGATATGAATGAAAGAGAAGATGAATAACAGCCTCATTAAAAATAGGATTTATATTAAACGGTTGTTTTAGGTCATTTCTCATTCGTCTAATCTCCGAAGAGCAGTTGCCCCTCTTATGTAATAGGAAACAGCCCCGAGGGAATAAGACAAATGACAAATGCATAAAATATCAGTTCTAGAAACCCTAATTTAATAAACATGTTGTTCAAAACAAAAAAAAATCTTGTTCAAAACAACAGCAAAAAAACAAAAAAAAAACAAATAACAACTAACGGAAAGAGGACGAGAAGGCGAGGGAGCATTGTAGGAAGATGCCGAAGAAATACTCCCACCCCCTGAAGAGTAAAAAGATCTTGAAGAGGAAAACTTTCATCATTGTGTTCGAGTAAAAAGGACAAGACTCCTTGAATGGTGGCCTCGCTTTGTGTGACCTTCACTTCACATTTGCCATGATTTCAACACTTCGCACAACAGAGAATCGACTCCCCATTCAGTTCACCAAACATGCATATTTAACAGACAATCTGTTGTTATCTGATATGCACAGTGTGACTAACACTTTCGAGTACTGTCAATGCATTGTAAGGGGTTGAGTCACTGGAAAGAAGAAAAGAGAAAGATTCCGTACCAAATGATTTCCTCTGTTCATCGTGTGAGTGTGAGTAATGAACAGGTCGATCACCCATTGGAGGAGGTGCCATTCCTTCCTAAAATACAACTTCTTCCCCTTGTCATTCATTTGTATGCTCCTGGGCCCAACAGCCTATTACAACTGCTACCGTGGACTACCACGTGAAGTCGGGAGATACAATTCTTTTTCCCTTCCTCACCTTTACGTATTGTTCTCCGTCTCCTGCAAGAGTGTCTCCTGAGCACAGCGACAACGACGAAATCACATCTGAAAGGACTTCATCCACTCATTCATTCACTTGTGGATAACACTCAATGATTCACCTGATGCCTTGACAAGAAACATTGTCGATCGAGAGACTATTATGCATGAGTATGCAAAACAGGAATGGTCACTCTATCAGAGATAAGAGGGGAGAGGGAGGGGGGAATGTAGTTGAAGCCTCTCTTTCACCAACTATGGCAGTATAGCAACGGCGTGCACAGGTACATTGACTCTCTTCTCTTCTCTTCTGCTCACCTTTGCCTGTCATCATTTCCATTCTCTCTCTTTCTCTTCTTCTCTTCCCATTTCGCAAGGCGAAACTTAGTGTCTCTCAAAGGGATTGTGGGTGGTAGAGAGAGGGAGAGGAAAAGAACACACAGATCAGATGACACTTAGGAACTGTCATTTAGGGACATGACATTTTGGAACTTTTCCCTTAAACAGCACGGCATAATAGGCGTGAGGAAGTTTCAAAATGACATACGTACCACGTTGCTAACCAGCCACTTCCCCCTTTCCCTTACCATTATATACTTGAAGACTGGGATGTAAGGGGTGAAGATGGAAAGGGATTGACGCCGTCTACAGAAGAAGGTGTCCACTTTGTATCTACCGCTTTCCCTTCCTCTATTCACTTGATTCCCTCTATCCTCAAAGGGATTTCCCTCTCTTTCTCTCATTCTCTCCATTCCCTTCACTCTCTCATTCATAGCTGAAAAGTGCGCAAACATTGTGCTTCCACGTACATCACAGGAGGGAATTGAGGAATGGGAGAAGAGAAAGAGGCAACAAGGAACAAAAAACATTCCATCCACACAGTACCTACACGGGGCAATAAGTTCCAACCAACTGCAGACTCCTATTATCCGAAATACTAACATGATAGAGTGATCTGTAAGGGATTTAGGGAGCTCCCCTCTCTTTTCCCTCTTTCAGCTTACTGAATAGAGACACTCTTATTGGATTGAATGCATTGTGAATACCAATCAATTCATGTGGCTCAATGCACACGAATTTCATCAATGGGAAAAAGAGCAGAATTACGGATTTACAAGTACAATGTGTGTCCTTTTGAACAGGAGAAGAGTCAAGCATCGACTGATTGGGTCCGTTCAACCGTCATCTCCGGCTTTTCTCCATTCCGTACAGGATTTAGTAAAGCCGATTTACTCATCTCAACAAAGATCAAAATACCTAGCCAATCTCAGAAAAGGCTATCAGCAAACAGCAAATGTTTCCGAACCTTTCGGGGAAAAGGTCGTAAAGTTGTTCGACAGAGGACAAATCATAGAAATGGATGGCTGAAATTCTGTCCGATCTTGTGAACAAACAGCCATTGGGAGTTATACAGCTGGATCAACAAAGGGAAAAGGGAAGAGAGAAACGACGATATGCCCTATTGTGAGAAGGAGATCATGATAACATGAAGGAATTAGAACAAGAAATGAAATACAAGAGAGGAGGATTCAAATACATGGAGGAAAGTGATGTTTCTCGATGAAAGACGTGGGAATATGAAATGAAGGAGGGTGGGATGGGATACCAGTGGGCAAATATAAGACACCAATCAAAACAAGACTTCATTCAAAGCAATCGAAGACAAGAGAGATAACGTCCACTTGTAAAAGGGGAATTAGAGGAAGAAGTAGGCCGAGCCCCATTACCCACGAGCATTTTCATTCGGCATGTGTCATAAAGGCCAGTCTCCCATAATGCCTCTGATTGTAACCACGAGAAGAGCCGTAAACTTAATTCGAGAAGAGGAGAAAAGAGGAGGCAAATGGGATGGGGCCACACGTGTGACTGTGAAGAAAAGAGGACAATTCACACTAATCACAATGGTCTTCAACCAATCTCATGGTTAAGAGATATTCAATGATCTATCAAGACATGAATATGATAGTCAAGAGATGATTAGTGATTGACTCACCACAAAATGGGCTCTTCTTCTCTACTGCAGGATTGACTACCTTTATCCGCTCACCGTACAGGAAGGGACGAGAGAGACCCTTCTATACCCACACAGGCATAATCGCCCTCTTCTCTCCTCTTCACTCTCTCTCTCTCTTTCTCCTCCTCTTTCAACCGAATTCAATCACCATCCACACTCCTTCACTAACCCCCTACAGGAATACTTCACGACCTTCATCTGTCCTCAGTCATTCCTTTTCCCTCTTCTTCTATTCAGCCACTTGGGTGAGTCTCAATCATCCCTCTCTTCTTCTTCTACTTCACATATGCACTCTCACTTGCACGCTCCAATTTAACACAGGGGAAATCCCACAAAAAATATTGACGTTTTGTTAGGGTAAAACTCAAAATATGATTCCATCTGATGTTTGTGGATGGCACAAGTACTGAATGAGTATTTGCATAGACTGCATTCCTTGTTCCTTCCATTCCTGTTCCAACTCGTCCACTACCATTGAGTAGTTCCCTCCTGCTGTGAGACTACTCTTTCCCTCATTGGTATTCAGTTGAGAACATCCACTATGGCAATCTCTCTTCCCTCACTCAAAAGAACATCCAATAGGGGGATCATATTTATTGTCTGGTCTCTCATTCCCTCTCATTTACATGCAACTATCTCATTCCCTGCGGTCTCTCACAATAGAATGTTAGGGAGGGAGGACGACCCTGTAACTGTAGACGGAATTGCAAAGACAACAATGCGCACATACCAGGTACATCACAAATAGGGGGAACATGACAGCTGGATACAACAAACAAAAACTCTAAGTAGTATTGGAATCAGATACCACTGCAGCGAAAAAAAGGCCATTGAACATCTCCGAATGAATATAACTGGGAAATTGATTTGTATGGGTGATTTGTAAGTGATCGGGCAAGTTTTTCCGAGTTGTCCATTTTTGAAAAGTTGTCTAACACGCGCGAATAAATTACTCTAGCATAAATAACAAAATATTTAGTAACTAACCATCAGTTAGATGTCTCTCGTCTCCATAAGCCTTTGCTGTTCGTTTGACTGAAGCTGCCTCCAGAAGCCACTGAACAATAACATTCCCACATTGAGAAGGAATAGAAAAGAAGACATCAACAACAAGAGGTGCTTCATATCAATGTGAATGTGTTGTACCTGCATTGTAAGATCGAGTATTCTCTCACTCCTCGGTGCCTTCTCTCCTGTCCAGGCCTTTCGTCCTCCGGATTCTGCAACAATTGACACTACAGCCAGTGTTTTCAAATTAATTCTAGTTAGATAGTGTTCCCTTCTACGTTATATACAAATGAATACTTATAATGTGAATGGATAAACTCACTCGCAAGTGAATAGGCGACTATTCGACTGACAGTCACTCCAGTCGGTCCTTCCTTTCCCGTCACTTCCCCCGTCGAAGACAACGACGTCGCCCTTCTGTAGGCAGAAGATGCAGATGACGACTCTCCACCTGTGACTGCAGAATAGGAATGGAAAGCAAGTAAAGTAGAATAAGTGGAAAGAGATATTTACCTGCACCCGAGTCACTCGTGTCTACTGTAGTTGCCTTGATTGAACGATCTAAAGTATAATCATCTTTTTCAATTACTACAATAGAACATTAACAATTAAGTATGAAGTATTGATGTTATGAATTGATAACTTGTCTGATGGAATGAGGAATAATAAGAACAATAATAATCTCCTTCACATACAGCTCGTACTGTACTCACCACTCATTCTACTTGTCCTGTGCGCCTTCATGTCGGAATTCGCCCTCGAATGTCCACCAGATATAGACCCTTAAGAAGAACAGTAATCTACAGTAACCACTCTATTCACCGGTTACGGTATTTGTGGCCGTGGCTCCCGCAGAGAGGGAAGAGAGTGTCCTTGACTCTGCAGAAGGAGTGGAAAGAGCAAGACGACGAGTTGACTGAATGAGACAATGAAGAATAGAGAAAGGGGAATAGTACTGTACCTCATGATGTGATTCCTTCAATGGAGGAACTTCCACTCTCTTCATATAAGCATCACATTCACTGGTATGGATGGGAACACGATTGTCACCTGAGGGAATGAACGATACCGTAATGATAAGGAATTCCTCACCATAGAAGATATCGATCATCCTTTGTACAGTAAGAACAGCAAGGAAGAAACAAAGGGGCTGTTGTTCATTCTCTGTTTCCACTGAACATCCATTCAATGATGCAACTCAATATTCATCCCTCCTTTCAGATCCCTTTCTCATATCACTTACCTTGTTTTCCATTGACATTGTCTCTTGGATTGTGATCCAATAGTTGTGCAGGGGATGGAACGAGTGAGAAGATGTTCAGCCAAGAATCATACAGTAATCTGAACACGATCCTGATTAGGAAATACGAATAGCTGCTATCAAATGTAATGTTTCGAACGAAATGACGCGCGAAAAGGTAAATTCTGGTATAATTTAATGGAAACAGTAATAAATGATAGTTTACTTAGTCTTTTCATCTGGATCCATATCATTGACTGAAGATCTTGTTGTTGAAATGAATGAACGTAGACTTTCATCACCTGAAATGATCTCATTCTTTCAAAAGATCCCTCATTCCTTCCTTCCAAATGTAGTGTTACTCTCTCACTCTCCTCGCTTTCCTCTTCCCTCTCTCTTCACTCTCGAGTGCAAACGTAAACACTCTCTGCTTCCCTTCTCCCACTATGAATGACAGTGATGACTTACACTTCCATATGCACTTACCCACTGGAATAGTACAGTAGTCTTGACCGTACACACTTCGAGATACGAGTACGGTAAGAGCGAGGAGCTTGCGAGACCATGCCTCGATTACGGTAACCTGTGATGAGAATGAGGATAGATAGGATCAAAATGAGATGATACATGATGTCTCCATTTGGCAGATAGTACTGATAGTGTCTTCCAATAGGTGGGAGAGGGAATTCTCTCATCTGCCACAGCAGTCAACCAAAGAGAGAAAAGAGACTCGATGACTGAACTGCCAACTCTACATGAGATGTCACCTGAATGAGGGATGGTCATTACAAGAGAGTCAATCGAATAGATCATAAATGACACAAGATAGTAACAGTCACTAACCAGGAATGGCTGGAGGTGTCAGTAGAATATCAGCCGAATTGAGCATGAATGAGAGTGAACGAGACCATACCTCAACCAATAGACTGTCTACATTAAGAATAGGTAAAGAAACCTCGTCTTGATACTTTCCAGTCGCTTCTCGTGTTATGTTTCTCGCGGCCTCCAATACAGCTTCAATAAGGCCTGCCTGAAAAATGAATTCGTCGAGTTTCCAGTTATTCATGCAAAAAGGAGCTTATGATAAAACAATTGTGTGTACCTGTCGCTCTACAGCCACAGCATCAACTACTTTTCGTCTCACAAAAATTGATCGAAGAGCATCCAGAATTCCTCTGAAATATAACTTTCATCTGAATAATAAGCATACGATATGAATCTAACCTAAAGTATTTCTCAGGTGTCTCTATGAGAGGTCGTGGAATGGATGAATCTACTGAAGATGTGAGGGAACGAAGCCAATGGACATAACTGAATACACTCCCAATCATCCCCATCTATCAATCACGACTCACGCATGTACTGATCTCCTAGCAGATCCGAATTGTCTATCAACAGAGAGTGGAAATGCCAGTGAGTGGTTCATTACCTGATAGTTACCGTACTCCTTTCATTCAGTCTCTTCTCACCTGCATGGCCCATCTCAATTGTTCCTCAGTCTGGAGTGGAATATCCCGTCCATGACTGTTTGGTCCTTCCTTCACAAGCTCAATCAACAGTCGAAATGCCACTTCCTCTCCACTCTCTCTGAAATATTCCATCCTACTTCTAATCAAGTCTTCCATTCTTCCAACATCATCTCAACCCATTGTCATTATGATAGTACATAGATTTCTTCTGTGTGACAAGGAAAGAAATAGATGATTTGTCTTCCCGAAATTGTCTAATCAACGATTCCTTCTCATGATTCACCGACCTTGAGAATAGATCGAGGACAGTCGAGTTCAGCTCAGGAAATTCCAGCACGGGCCACTCATCGTGCATCACTTAAACATCATAATATTACACCCATCACACATTCAACAAGTACAGTAAAGTGCAAAGAAGTATTAGACGATTATGTGAGCATAAATTAGTGTGACATGATTTACAAAGTGAATTGGCACAGTAACGAAGAGACGAAGAGAGTAATTACATCGATCAAGGTCTAGATATATCTCAGGAGGGAATAACACAGGAACTGAGAGATTCGTCCCTCTCTCTCACAGTGAACGGACAAACGAGTGCTCTGATCGGTACCGTAGTCTGAGAAGTGTGGGCCGCACCATAAATAGATAACGAGCTTTTCTCGCTCGTGGTAGAGAAAGTGAGGTCAAAAAAGGAAGATTAAATCAATAAGCAGAATAACACACATAATTTACGTGCATTAAAGAAGTGTGAATAAAAAATGATGTGAGGAATCAACCACATTCATGAGAAATGCAATAACTGCAATGCAAAGACATAAGAATCAGTTGAGGAGATCAAATATCGGTACCTTACGCATGCGCAAAAGAGATAACTAGCATTAGTGACCATCGGAATAAGTAATATTGAAACAAAGTGATTTCCATCGAAGAGGAAACGAGGAAACTCAATTATAATGGCTTGAAAAAGCTGTTGGATTAAAGCCAACAAACAGATGATTTCCAGTAGGAATTCGCATAGCTATGAATCTGTATTAAGTATCAATAATAAACATAAATAAGCAATACGACCTACAAATAATTTTTCAATGTCATTGTAAAAATCCAGGTAGAACTTTACACTTATTCTAACAATGATACAGTAATCCAGAAGAAATTTATTGATTTGATTCAGATACAGGATTAAAAACACGGACTCATTTCGCTAGCGGTGTTACTATGAAATCCTTAGAATAACAAAAAAAATACAAAATCATCCTGATGATAAGCATATGTTGACGTGAAAATTCACGTATTTCATGATTCATTGCTGAAATGAACGTGCGTATTGATCCAATTGGGTACGAACTTAGTCTCGAGCACTTAACCACAGTAATTCCCCTGTCTGGGCTGTGATCCTTCTACATTGCATATTCGCATCCACCGCGCCGCCGTTTCATAATGAGAAGATATAGGAGCTACGTGCCGAGGGAAGAACCAGAAGATCATTCTCCCTGTATAAAAGCCCCCTACCAGTCCATCCCTTTCTCATTCCCTCCCCCATCCCCGTACTGAACGGTCGTCTGAGTTGCTCTCCATCATGGGCAAGCCTCACATTGCTGAACTCTTCTTTGACATCGCATCCCTCTACTCGTTCATTGCCTTTGAGGTGGATACTGTAGTTGTATTATTGATTGATTTATCGCTCAGTCCATTCTTCGATACACCGCTGTGTGGCCGATGAAGGTTGTTCTCCGTCCAGTGACTCTTTCGGTCTGTCTTGTCCTTATCCTCCATCTTCATTCTCTTCAGACAATCTCCAAGAAGACTCGACATCCCTCAGTTGACAGTTACTCTGAAGCAAAGGTCATTCCTCCTCCAGAAAGTGTCCTGAATCAAGGAATCTCTTCAGCTTGCTCATCTTCCTACTGATCTCACTCTCTTCTCCAGACACTACAATGTTCCCATCAACGTTCCCTACGTGAGTCTCGCCTCTCCTTCTACAGTAATCCTCTTCCCTTCAGAACTTCGTGCAGTACTATTCACAGGCGAAGACGAATGGTGCTCGTCGTCTGATCGTCGCCACTCAACAGTTGAATCCTGAGGAGGTGAAGGGGGAGTGAAGGAATAAGAGAAGAGAAAGGAGTTCTCAGGTGAATACGGTCACTCATCACATATTCGCACAGCTGTGGAGGGAGAACAAGCCAGTCGACCACGATGATGACTACAAGAAGGCAATGGATACTGTAGATTCTACTGGATGACTGTGACTATTCAGGTTCTCCGCAGTGCAGGAATGATGGAAGGAACTAGGGAATTGATCAAATTGTCCAAGACTGACGAGATTGGGATGAAAGTGGATGAGAACACAGGCAGCATTGCAGTCTGGGGTATACGGTATCCCCTTCCCTCCATTGTCTCATCCCTTCTCTTCAGGCCTACACTGCTCCATGGCTGCGTATCAATCATGCACTTGGTGGACAGAAAGAGGCAAGACTTCCGTTGTTTAGAGTGATGACTAATCATGATAAGTTGAGGTGTTCAGTGGTGCAGACAGAATGTTCCTTGTGGGAGACTTCATTGGAGAACAGTATCTTGGTCCACTCAGACATATGGCCATCCACTAGTCAATCATCATTCATACTCACAATGACAGAGAATCTCAAGCGAATAAACGATCACTGACTATCATTTGTTGACTGATTGACAGAGCATAAGGGTGTTGTGTACCAAGTTGATGTTAAAGATGCGAGTTGAATGGGATCGACTGCTCAGAATGAGGGATAAGAGACACTGAAGTGGACATGCAATCATGCGCCATGTACATGATAGGTTGCAATAGATAAAGACATAGTTATTAATAGATTATGACTCAGATGACTTGATAATTAAATTATAGATTCAACATCTGAACTCTCACGAGATGTTAGCAGTCTTTGTATGCCTGACTATCATAAGGTTAATTTTCTAGAGCATATAGGTTATGACTCAACGCCAAACATTACTGATTATCACAGAATGTTGTGACACTAGTATATATAGATAGAATAGCAGTTCACTTGACAGTTCTCCGTCTGGACTTCAATTCGACTGGTGCTTCTCCCTTACGATTCCTTTTATTTGGTTGATGCATAAGTAATGATAAAACTTCCTTTCCCATCCATTATCTTCGCACAACCTGATATTAGCCACTGTTCATAATTATCATAGACTCCCCACGTAAGATCTCACTAGCTGCCACCATCACCTGCTTCTGCGGCAATAATGAGCCGCGGCGCGATTTTTCGAAGTTGCCCTACTCGCGCGCTTTTTCACCTCCACGGTACATTTTGCCTCACCCTGGCTCAGGCAAAAAAAATGCCTCGAAGATCTCAACGGTAAATTGTAGCCAGCCGAACGACAGAAAAGCCCTGAATTTTTAGTTCGCTTAATTCTCGATATTCGCAGATTTACAGCTGAAATAGTGGGAAAAATCGAAAACTGTTCTGCGTGCAGCTAGTACCTTGTGCTTCTCCCAGTTTGCGTGAAATAGTAGGAGTATTAAAACATGGTCTGGGGATCCCGAAAAAATCAAAACGAAGTATGTTATTAATGTTTTTGTCAAAAAATGTCATACATGTGTGCACCAAAAACAACATTTTTGAGCACTGTGGCCGTTATTCAAACCATAAATTTTCGTCCTATCGTAATTTTTATCCTCCTACTACCGTCAGGTTGGTGCAGAATGCTCAACCTGACCAACATTTGTCAAAATTTGTCAGGTTCTGTCAGGTTGGAAAATAGAGCCCTTAGGACGCAAATACGTGATTTCTAGTGTGTTTCATTTGATTCTTTGATGAATTCCGGATAAGATAAGCCCAAAAAGCTTCCATCACCGTGCCTAATTGGCTTTTTTAAGCTTAAGAACGAAATTCGGTGCATTGAAATTTGATGCGTGTTTTGAAAAACCGGGAAATAGGAAAATTTGAAATTTGGCAAGTTGCCAGCTCGGCGAAGTGGTTTTTAAAAATTTTCTCCTGTGGGTTTTTGGTTTATTTCGAGCATGTTTGGCTATATTACTGCGATATTTGTTATAAATCTTAGTGCGACAGTGTTCGCCGCACGTGAATTTACCATTATTCCGTGATTTGTTCTTGTTTCAGGTCAAGAGAGAATCTCCGACCGTCAAGGATCTCTGCCAGGACGGCTCCGCCGCTGTCATCGCAAGGAATCAGGTATTTCACGCAAACTGGGAGAAGCACAAGGTCCTAGCTGCACGCAGAACAGTTTTCGATTTTTCCCACTATTTCCGCTGTAAACCTGCGAATATTGAGAATTAAGCGAACTTAAAAATTCAGGGTTATCTGTCGTTCGGCTGGTCACAATTAACCGTTGAGATCTTCTAGGTAGCTTTTTTGCCTGAGCCAGGGTGAGGCAAAATGTATCGTGGAGGTGAAAAAAAGCACGCGAGTAGGCCAAATTCGAAAAATCGCGCCGCGGCTCATTATTGCCGCAGAAGCTGGTGATGGTGGCAGCTAGTGAGGACTTACGTGGGGAGTCTGTGATAATTATGGACAGTGGCTAGTATCAGGTTGTGCGAAGATAATGGATGGGAAAGGAAGTTTTATCATTACTTATGCATCAACCTGATATTTATTATGCGTATTCATTGTTATTTGTGATCACAAGGTTATTATTTGTTGTACTCGCGTGTTGGTAGACGAGCATCGATTAAATTGCTGGTTAGAATCGGAGAAGTGTAAGGCTTGCGTCACATGCAGTGAAGCACTCCGTCCTCCACCCCCGTCCGCCAACCCTATGTCATGGTTCGGTTTTGTCAATTGGGTGTTGCATATCCGGTGGAGGCAACTGCCGGAGTGGAGCCACACTGCCGCTAAACACTAAACAGTCTACCCAAACATTCCAGAAATTCTAAACGCGGTCTTGTAGTCGATTCTCATTGCCTTGGTCTGGCAGATTAGATCACAGGCTCCAGTGCAGGTACCTCACTAAGCAGAACTCAGGATACTGATAATATTCAGGTGACAACTGGAAAGGGAACTGTTGTTGGATATCATGTAGATCTTGGAAATGATCCCACTTCTTTCTACACTGGTTTGTTGTAGTTGTTCTCTTACAGTATCCTCCATGTTCTACAGGATCTGCCGACATTTTCCTCGGAATTCCCTTTGCCCATCCCCCCGTGGGACCTCTACGATTCAAGGCACGTCAAATACTCATCGTTGTGATTAACAGGATAACTTCTTCAGAAGCCCGTCTCAGTATCCAGCTATGGAACCACTCCTCTCAATGTTACAACTAACAAGTAAAGCAATGACCAAATAGGGCATGTTATGTAAAATACTGTAGACCAGCATGTCCTCAAGCAAAGGAAGACTTGAATATGAGTGAGGATTGTCTTTATCTCAATGTCTTCACTCCTTCTGTATGCTTACATATTTATTCATCCATTGATTGTAATATTCAGGTTTCCTCAACAAAGAAGCTTCCAGTGATGGTTTACATCCATGGAGGAAGTTTTCAGGAAGGATTCGCCGACTATTCTCCACAAGGTTCAACGCACTTTATAGGAGCCACAAAGGGAGATTTATTGGCATGCACTTTCGGGATCACTTCTCCCCAATTCCCTTACTCTCTCGTTGTCAGAGTTGACCGCTCTGACCACGAGAAAGTGGGGGAATGGAGAGAAGTGAACCCGAGAGTGCATGCAAATAAATCTCCCTTTGTGGCTCCTTTATGATGCAATATGACTCTAGTGATTGAGCTGCCATCAAATTCTACACTTCAAAGGACGTTGTATTCGTCAACATTCAATACAGACTCCCTCTACTCGGTAGAGATTTCAGTTTGAATTGGAAACGGTATTCCTCTTTGTATGATTCTTCACTACACATTCTCATGAATTCCCAGCCAATCTGGGAATGCTGGACCAAGTCTTGTGAAGATGAGAGGAATAAAAAGAACTGATATTTCAGGTGGAGGCACTTAGGTGAATCAAATCTGAGATTTCTCACTTTGGTGGAGATTCCAATAGAGTGACACTGATTGGACAATCTGCTGGAGCTTCTTCCATCTCTGCTCATACCTACTCTCCTCTATCTAAACGTTAGTCTTTAGTGACATTCACAGAACGAATGTCTTGGTTTACTTGTCTAGAATGTCTCTAAAACTGACAATGGGGTAGAAAGTCCGTGCTTGGAACTCAATGAGTGCAAAAGTGAGATAAGAACCTGGCCGTGCCAAGAGTGACTGTCGTGCTTTGGAATGAGATGACGTTGTTAGGAATTTATTAAACTAATGAAAAATCAAACTATATTTATTCACAGAGAATACTTATTAAATATATTGAATCGTTAGTAACGTTAGATTCGTTACCTTATATGTACAAAGTGCAAATGTCTGTCCCCGTGTCTGTCCGTCCGTCGTCCGCCCGTCACACTTTGCCATACCTTCGTCCAAAATGGTCCCAATGACTCAAACCAAAAACATGTCGACAGTACTCGGCGATACCCAATCGTGACCTTCACTACCGTATCCGACCTACAGTACCCTATCGTAATCTACCCTATTTTGCCAAAATGCTCCAATCGCTCTGATTTTCAACACCTATAGGTATACGACCACGGGGATTCCACAAAAGTTATCCATGACAACCGTAACTTACCGTAACCTAAAATAACCTACCGTAATCCACCCAAAACGCCAAAATCACCCCAAACCCATAAAAGACATATCATTTGACTTCTCTCGATGCGACAAAATAGTTATTGATAACAAAAGTCTATTTCGCAAAATTTTCTCGAAACTTCCACGATCACTTGGTTAAATACTATTGAAATTGAATATAAATGCTAAGATTGGGGGAGCCGCGCCAACGATTCAATTTAGTCAAGCGTTTCGTGTCCCCGCATTATAATGTATGCGTTTGAAGCTTAAAGGAGCCGTAAAGGGAGATTTATTTGCATGCACTTTCGGTGGTCAGTCTCTCCAATTCCCCCACTTTCCCGTCGTCAGAGCGGTCTGCTCTGACAACGAGTAAGGTAAGAGAGTAAGGGAATTGGAGAGACTGACCGCCGAAAGTACATGCAAATAAATCTCCCTTTACGGCTCCTGTAACTATGTGGACGCGTAGCGAGCTAGTTTTGTGCATTATAATAATCATAAATGACACTTATTCAGATCTCTTCCATAGTGCCATTATTCATTCCGGTGCAGTTGGAACATGTTTCGATGGAGCACGAGGATTCGTCGGAAGCAGTGAACTGCGAGCTCTCCAGGTATTATTGTCCAAGATATCTAGCAATGAAGATGTCTTCCAGCTATGCAACTGTACCCAATCAGAATGGGAGTCGAGATACTATTCGAGACTCCATTCATGTCTCATGGCAAAAGATTGGTACGAGATGGTCTCTTTGGATGTGGTAAGAAGAAAAGATTACAACAATAATGACCGTTATGTTCTATCAGGGCGGTGTTGTAGTATGGCTGATGAGTCAAGATAACTACTTCATGCCCGATGTTCCCAGAAACTTGGCCAGTCAGAGAAAGAAGATTCCTGTTATGATTGGAACCGTACGGGAGACTTGGTTCCTGGAGATGAAGATTCTCTTTAAGCTGTTCTTCTTGCTCAATCCGGCCTGCAACAACTGGATACATTCAATGAAACGACTTTTGATAGACACTTTGACTTCAATCTCGGATATTATCCTCCGGTTCAACGGGCAATTGTCAAGGCAAAATGAACAGGAGAGAGTGAATATTTATGTGGAGGTTCAGAAGGTCGTTGAAGGAGTTTACAAAGTGAACGAGGCAGTTACTTATGTCGATTGGGTCAAGAAGATTAGCGATGTCTTCACTGCATCCAAATTTGTCTCGCCCACGCTATATGACATTAGGTATCTCTTCCTTACATATATAAAATACACAAGTGCGTTCGTCTAACAATAGGAGTCGACAATTTTTTTTTATAACTTATTTTGCCAAATCGTAATGGAATAATATTTTCCCTTCAAATCTTTATTACGGTGTTTGAATGAGTCACAAGCTGTGAGAGATTTTCAATTTTACCATCTGAGGAGATATGATTTTTCAAAGTTGATATATTTTCTCGTAACACACATCACTGATCATCGATCAATTTCGGATACAAATCTTATCGAACCAGGGGCACCTATCCTGCAATAGCGAGGTATGTGTCATAAGAATAGGAAGAACATCCAAGGGTAAAAATATGAACAAGTCCATGAATACAGGGATGTCGGATGATGCCCGCTTTTTATCACTTAATTCGATAGATGTGACAGGAATAGGCAACTTTCGTTAGTAACACTTCGATAGAAATTCCCTCTGGCACTCCGGGTGGAAAAATTATGTTCCGACCGAGAGCCGAACATGCGATCTTGACTCTCAATTTTTCTTCTTTCGGCGTCGAAAGTCGAAAAACTGGGTCAAATGTGCTTCTGATATTTTTCCCTTACGGTAGCACATCTTTGAGCCTGGGCGGGAAAATGGCCTTTTCGCATGCTATGATTTAATAAATATTTTCAGAGACTCCATCATAACTCGAAAATTGAAAGTAAGAACTTATTCAAAATAGCCGTTGAAATAAATTAGCTGAGCTATAGATAGAAAAAGAACATGAAAAACCTCTGTCTGTTAAAAATTTCGGGCCCATTGAGTAACACATGCAATTTGTGGACCGTCACTCTTATTGTTAGCAGAACGCACTTATATTGCAGATATGACACTCTAATTAATATATATATATATATTCTCCTATCAAAACCCGCGACAGAATAATCTGCATCTTTATTTAGAGACCATCTTGAAAATGGAAATGACCGTGTTTTTGTATATAAGATCACTCATCAATCTGGGTTAATCGGAGTCCCTTCATTTGGAGACTGGAAACGTAAGGAATCGTTCCCCTTCAATGGCAAATTTCACTCTTCAGCTGTCATTCATTCTTCTGAACTTCCGTACATTAATCCTTTCCCTGAACTGTGGCTACCTGGGATGTACAATGGAAGAGTGAGTACTATTCACTTCAACAGCATACCAGACACTATCTGACTGGAGTGAGATACCCTTGGCACAGTCTCGAAAATCAACCCCATCTCAAACTTTTTTACCTGACTAAGTCCAGGGCGCTGAGTTCAAAAATCAACATCTCAATGTCTGAAAATGAG
>JACMIF010002313.1:0-18606 GCA_014805445.1 Diplogasteroides magnus | reverse complement strand
TGTGGACATGACGTTTACAGACGGAAAAAGACTTTTGTTTTTGAAATTTACCATAGGTATATAGAGCGATCAGGAGACCACACAGGTGGGAAGTTGAAATGCAGTTTCTTAGCCATACCATCAGAGAACCCATCATGAGAATTTCATAGGTCTGACTTCAACTGTTTTAGAGTTATGCGTCAGTCTTAACTTTTGAACAAAACATGTCCCTCGCCAAGTGGGCGGAGCCTGCGGTCCCTACCTATACTTGCATCCATTTCTGTACGGAAGGAAGAATGAATAGTCATGGAGTGGAAGGAATCTCTATGCAAAAGACAATTGGAACAAATTGCTTGTCAAAAGAATAACCATCTCGGACACTTATTTTATTAATTCATTGTCACTTATTCCAGTTCATTCTCCCAATTATCAAGTCTTGTCTGTATCAATTGCACTCAATGATGAAGAAGAAGAAGAAAGATACTCGAATCTCAATAAATCATGTTTGTCTTCTTTTATACTGTCTAAGTAATAACACTTCATTTTAACTTCACTTAGACATACTTTATACTGACACCAATGTAAACAATAATGCACATCTATGAGTATAATGTTAGTATTCCTTCTCTATTGAACGACCCCGTTTGGAATCCTCTTTCAGTTCTTCTTTGGGAAGAAATTCTCTTTCGCTGCAGTCCTCACTCCATCGTAGAAGCACTGTTTCATCTCTTCGAATTTTTCTTGACAAGGGGCGAATGAAAGGTCGAGTTGAGTGTATCTGAAAGGATCAAACTACGAAAAGGGAAAGATCAGACTACAAACTGATCAGGTCTCTGATCACAGAGAAGAAGACATTTCCCTCCTGCAGCTGTTGTATGAACACCTCTTCTCTCACAACAAGTACGATGATCTCGACCCTGACACGAAAGATACCGTAATCCACTACAAGAGACTACAGTACTTGGGCTGCACAGAACTGAAGTTCAGGGGCTGCACCAAGAGGACAGGCATCCAGATGGAGGTACATTGAATGGAGCTTAATGAGAAGGAAAGGAATGGGAAGGGAGGAATGGACACTTACTGCTGCCTGTGTGTATGTTTGATGAGAACATTTGGATTGACATCCAGAGGGAAGTTCCCTTTCCTTACAACAACGAGAGAAAAGGAAGTTAGGATTCTGAAGAGGAATTGAAGTAATGCAAGGAATGAAATGGACAAACTGTCATTTGGGAGAATGTCAAATTGTCTCTTTTGTCACTTTGTTGCCACAATTGAAGACCATAAACAACTGGATGATCCTGTGAGGAAAGAGATTGGAATGAAAGAGGAAGGAATACTCACAAGGGAATGAGTCTTGGCTGAATAAACCTTTGCATATCCCCCTCCTCCACCACTACATTTACCACAGCAACACGAAGATGCACCAGAAGAGGTACACTAAAGGAAAGATTGAGAAGAAGAGGATGAGGATGAATACCGCAATTGAGAATGAGATGAGAGAAGAGATGAGGATGAGATACTTCATTGTCTTGTGTCCAATACTCCCTCTTGACACTCTTATATACGCGTCTTATGATACAATGACCAGACCCCATGCACTTTCTTCATATCTTTATGTTGTAAACACACCGGGTACTGGTTGTCCACTCATAGTGGCTGTCCCTCGGTCCTCAACGGAATTACTCAATGTAAAGGGACAGAGGAAGGGATAGGCAAGGGGAGGGAATATTATCACTAAAACAACTAACAACAAATTAGCGTGGATCGTTAATTAGTAGACGACCACTCAAAGAAATTGGTTCATATGGAAGAATGAGAGAATTAGTGTCAATTTGTCTATGGGATAGAGTAAGGAGATGGCAAGGTCAACGGGGAAGGGTACTCGAATGCAAAAGAGAACAAAACCCATGGTGGATGGGCAAAGAGAATATTAAGGGCATAAGAGAATGTACTTGTACAAAGCAATCGGTTTCATATGTGGATAACCGGATGGGGGAAAACGGGTCATCAGAGAGTACTGTAGATTATAGATTACAGACTACAGACTACTAACAGGGATGGGGAACACGAATCATTCAAAGGATCACTCTGTAATCTGTTAGCACTACGCACTATTTGCACGAATCAATACAGTGAAACTATGTCAAATTGTTACAAGAATACACAACAATGTCTATAATGTACGCAAGATATTTCAAAGTAAAAGATGCGTCCAAAGAAAGAAACAAAGTAGAAAGTACAGCAAAATGAACGAATACTTCGTGTGGAGTACAGAAAACAAATTGTGAGATTGGAAGAGAATGAGGGAAATCAACTGAGAAGTAATGGACTAATCGAATGCAACAATACCAAATGTATTATAATACTTCAAGGGAAACACTAAACCCTTTTTAGACATTGCACTCTAGACTCGATCACGGCTATGGCTCAATGGGCTACCGGACTCAAACTGGGTGTACTGTAGGAAAATGATAATACAGGGCGAGACTCAGAGTACAGCAAGTAGAAAGGTCAAATGACAATTATGGAACATATTGTAGATAGTACAGAATGAATACAGGTGGATGATGGCTACTGTAGGGGATACGGTATAAGTAGATGCTTGGGAAGTACTACTTTTTCTTTAGTAGATCATTGTCTGTTGTATCATGAGTTTTGAGATCGAGATACTTCTCAAGGGAATCCGTGAGGATGAAGAGACCATTGTCATGTACTATAGAAGAAGGAGAAGGGATGGACTCTTCCCTTCCTTCATCTTCATCATCCTCATTCCTCTCTTCTGGATGTGAAGACTGTGAGAGTGTACAGAGATCGGACGATCCAAGTGAAGGAAGCTGCAATTTAATCAATACAATCAATACAATCAACCAGCTATCAAATATCTCCTTTCTGTTTTACGTCGTGGTAAAAGGAACAAAAAAGGCATTGCGAAGATAAATTATGACTATAAAATACGAAAAACAGTACGAACCTCTCCAGAATTGGTAAGTAGAAAAGTATTATTATGGGGAAGATCCAGTCTTCGATTGGGAATGGATGATGGAGAAGAAGAAGAAGAGTAGTGCGAATTCTGTTATGGTGATAATTGGAATGAGAATAAGAAAGATAAAACTGACTCCTTGACGTGCATATGGATCTCCTTCATTGTATGATGGAGGAAGAGCAGAAGATGAGGAAGGAGATTGAGAGGATGAACCAGATGACGTCACTACTACATTTCCTCCATAATGAAGAGAATGAAGTGATTGTTCAATAGAACAATCAATGAATGCAAGTCTTTGTTCTTCCACTTCTTCATCCACAATTCCTATTGCATCAATATCTGAATGATAGTAATAACAAGTAGATATAAGTGAATACTCACTCTTTCGAGGTGTTCGAAATGTTGGACGATGAGATACTTCTACTTGTACACTTGAACCTTCTCCATTATGAGGATAGTACATAGGAATATGATCAGGGTCTGATGGAACATCCAATTCCTATACAATCATTCATTCATTTCATCAATCCTCTCCCTTCATTTACCTCTGTCAGTCTCATCATTTGTGGCATCAATACTCTTGTCGTAATAATCTCATTGGGAACATTCTCCTTTCCTCCCTTTCCTTCTCCATCCATCATATTCATTCCATCAAGTAACACTGTAATTGAATACTATTCGATCAATAATTGTTGTACACTTACTTTCTCCTGCAGCTCTCTTCAGTAGAGAATCCATCATGAAGGATTTAGACGATGATTGTTCACATTTGGAAGAAGATGAAGAATCATTCGTCTTAATATGTATACCTTAAAAGGAATGAAGATGAATGAAGGAACCTCAACAGAAGAGACAGGAGTCGCCATTGGAGATACTGTATTGGCAGGAGAATAACAATTGGATTGATGGTCATTCCTTAAGGAAAGACAATATAAGAAGAAGAGAGAAGAGTACTGTACCTTGGATGGATTGGTCCTCTGATTGGAATAGTTGGATGAAGAGTAATATGACCATTGGGACGATTTCCATTTTGGAATAGAGGAAGACGATGACGACGACGACCTTCAATGAAAAGATATGAAATAGAATGAAGAATGATATACCTGGTGGTAGTGATGGCTTGTTCTTCTTTGTCTTCTCGTATGCATCATCACCATGCACCTATAAGACAATACCGTAATCACAAGACTTCTTCCTATTCTTACCGTCTTGATGTGCTTCCTGAGTGATGATGGGTCGGTGTAACTCTTGGTGCATCCATCCAGATTGCACTCGTACGGCTTCTATAATAGTCCATTACATCTCTTCATTGTCATTCTCATTACCTGATCAGAATGTGTCCTATTCTGATGTTTGGCACGATCACTGGCGTTTGAGAATGCCTTCGAGCAATTGGGGTATTCACACTGATATGGTCTCTCTCCAGTGTGTGTCCTCATATGAGTCTTGAGGTTTTCCAATCTTGAGTAGCTCTTATCACAGTCATCATACTGTAATCAACTACATACTCCCCCCATTCCTTTCCTTTATTTCACTCACCGAGCACACATTCGGCTTCTCACCAGTATGGCGACGCACGTGCACCACCAGCATGTATTGTGCCCTGTAATGGGTGTATGAGGGGGAAGGGGGGGGGGAGGTGTTACCTGAATGGTTCGACCCTTTCACATCCCTCCCATAGACACTTATATTCCCTGTCTGCTTGGATGTGTTGCATGAATACATGTTCGACAAGGGCCTGTAACATCTTCCTTCTCTTCTCATCCTTCTATCACCCATGCCCAGTCTATTCTAGTGTCATCAATGAATGAATACATGGGATGAGTCCCTTCGTTGGTAGATATGATCATTGTTCATGTGTTGACAGAGTCCCTTCAATCCCACCATTCCTATCATTCAATGTCAAAAGGGAAAGATACCTTCTGAGTTGAGAACACCTCAGTACATCCACTCCATTTACATCGATGATCCTCTAGAGTCTCAACATCAACAACTTCAGATGGAGACTCAGAACGACGACGAAAGTCGATCTCACGGAATCTCAATCATTCATTATCTTAAATCTCTAATAGATACAGTATACCTTGTTGGTCTGGTCACTCCTCCACTTGCTCCATTCAATACTCCAATCGATCTCTTCACAGATCCCAATGGACGACCTCGGGGTCTTCCAACCTGAACTCTCATTTCATTCCATCTTTACATTGATTACATACCTTGGTGGCAGTCTGACTACAACTTGCCAGTTTCTGTACAGTTGGTGGAGGAGGAGGAAGGGATGAAGAAGATGATGATGCCACTGGAGAAGGAATTCCACCCATACCAAGAGAATCAATAGCAATCAATGGAGGAGGAGTTGCCTCAAGATAATCAATATCACATACTATATACAGTATGACAACATACATCCATCATTTCATCCTTCTTCAATGAAGAATCACCCATAGAAGTAGACATAACTGATGGATGAAGGGACTTTGAAGGAGGATGTATTGTTGATGGGAGTACGGTAGTGTGTGAAGAAGGAATAAGATATGATTGAGTTGTTGTTTGATTGGATGAAGATGCAGCCACTGCTCCCATTGCCTGTATTAGTCTCTTTCATTTGTTCTTATCTCTTCTCACCTTTGCCAATTCTTCTTGTTCTTTCAATGCAGCACTGAAGTCTGACAATGCATGACTTGATTGTACAACAGTTGCATCTTCCCTTCCCATAGGGAATGCAATAGACATTGATGTTGATTGAGGAATACAAGGAGAAGAGAACGAGAGATTGGATAGAGATGCCACTCAACATTGACTCATTCACTCAATTATTCTATTCAAATACTTACTTGATCCACTACTTGCAGTATCACTATTAGCCATACTCATATCAGATGATATCATTCCTCCTGTTCCTTTGAGTAGACCTATAATCATTTCATTCTCTTCTCTTTCAACCTTTCAACACTCAACAAACTCTTGTGTAAACATCTATTTCCTTCCCTTGTCCCTACCGCAGTCAATGGACAAACTCCTACTTTCAATTGAGAGAGGAGACGATTGAAGTCTGATTGGACGACACTCTTTACGAGGTCTTCGAGATGAAGGGACACTATGACTCCCTTCATCTTCATCCTCACTCATCGGGGCACGTCTCTTCCTCATTCTGAGACTATCACAGGAGTCAACATGGAGGGTAGGGTGGGGTATTTCGATGATTTACTGACAGCCGGTCATTCACTCGCCGTCTAGCTACTTTCGGTAGCGGTCGTCTCTACAACGCAGTGGCGATCGCTACCGAAAGAAGTTAGACGGCGAGTGAATGACCGGCTGTCAGTAAATCATCGAAATACCCCACCCTAATGGAGGGAAGATTCGAGGATACGCAACAAAGAGAGGGGAGGATGAATGGAAAGTGGGAATGGAGAGAAAAGGGAACAGACCACCCAGTGAATAAGAGAAGAAGAGAGATTATGAGACATAGATAAACAATGAATGTCAATGAATGAGATGAAAGAAAGAGAAGGGGAAGAAGTTATCAGTAAAGAGAAAGAGATGCAAGAGTGAGTCCAAGGACTCTAAATCACTCCCTTGGCCTCCCTGCTATCAATATGAACTGAGACGCAACAGTGAAAGGCTGTTGAGTGCAGAGAGAGAAGAGAAGAGATGGCACAAGTGAAGAAGAAGCTCATTTCACTCATAGTCAACAACTAATGTATATGTATGGAAGAGAGTTGAAAGAGTGATGAGATGAATTGAGTGATAGTCGACTCAATGTGCATAATAGAGAGGGGATAGACTACCCTCCCATTCTCACTCTCAGTTGTTCAACAGACTGTCACTCAATAAGAGAGAAGAGAGAGAAGAGAGATCATTGACTCAATATACAAATCGTAACATTCATCCCTCATTCTTTCGCGCCATTTCGTTCCTTCTGCCATCATTTCAATAGTCACATGTTCAGTATTCATACCATCCAGTATACATACATGGGGGCAGGGTCGACAAAAATAACGAAGTCATACCGCAGAGCGAAATTTTTTTCTATTTTTGCGATTGAAGCTGTTTGTGATTGACACTACCCTAAGCTGAAATTTTTGAATCGGAGATACTCTACAGGTAACATTTGAACATGAACCCTGCCCATGCATGATCCCCCTTGACTTCAGATGAAATGATGACTATCGTCATGACTTGTCTCATGTCTACACTTGTCTACTCTCTTCCCCTTTCATTATCTCTATTTCCTTCCATTTCCCTTTCTACTACAATCGCTCCCATTTTGTACTCGCAAAAGGCAAGTTTATTGGAAAAATGAGTAATAAACTGACTGTTCGAGAATAATTGAGTGAAGAATGGAGGAGTGAAGGATTCCAATCCAGACGGTGTCATCATTGGATTTAATCCATAGTGAGAGAATCCAGGAGTTGGAGAACCAAAGTATGATGATGCAGCCATCATACTGCAAAGAAGTACACAATGAATACGGTAAAGTAAAGGAGGAAACGATACGAATCTAGGAATGACAAATGACGTTGAGGCCACGTCTATTGACAATAAGGACTTCAATGGGATTGTAGACATGTACTTATCATGGCCATATTGATGAGCTGAGAAGAAAATGGAAAGTGGAGGGAAGAAGAGCAAAATGAGAGAGATGACATTAGAGAATGAAGATCGTTATCCATGTCTACTCCACACTAATTGAAGGGAACGAATCAGGAGACCTCACAGAGAAAGAAGAAGGGGAAGAAGAAGAAGAAGAGGGGAGGGACACGACTACAAGGATAGACACTTATTGGAAGACAGTCTAAGAGAAGGAAGAGGAAGGACTGAATGGATGAATGAAGGAGACTGTAACAAGTGAATGGAACGAAAGGATGAATGGAAGGAAAGAGGGAAGAAGGAACAACATTGACAGACAACATTTGAAT
Organism: Diplogasteroides magnus; assembly: GCA_014805445.1. Lineage (NCBI taxonomy): Eukaryota > Metazoa > Nematoda > Chromadorea > Rhabditida > Diplogasteroididae > Diplogasteroides > Diplogasteroides magnus. The sequence continues at coordinate 10,725 of JACMIF010002313.1, read as the reverse complement.
GTTCACTCATCTCACAAGGAAGAGAGAAGAATTGTGATAGAGATGATATTGGAAAGAAAATGAAAAGGGACTAGACCACACAGAGGATTCAATCGAGAGAGAGAGAGAGAGAGAGAGCATGTGATAAAAGGGGAAAAGTACAAAGAGGACGAATAGAGTGAGAGGAGGGGGAGACTGGCACTGCCATAGGGTCATAAGAGATACAATGAAGAAGAAGAGACACAGACAGATACGGTAACACATCATAAAGTACTACAAGGCTGTCAAGGAACACTCTTTCTCATCAAGAGTAATCGAAACAACCAAGTCAACACTGCATGTTGATGTCATCATTAGAGTACATTGAGTACAAGATGGGTCTATTACGGATGAGCAACGACATTTGAGCAACGGGATGTTTTTGGCCTCCGATCCCCAATTTCTAGTATGCCATCCAACGTGTAGTACAGCTCAAGAGTAACGAAATATCATAAGGATGCCACTATGGGATTACTGGTGTTGTTTCAACAGCCCGTTGCCCATTCGTCATATACATCGTACAAGACTTATATAGGAATACGGTAGTGAGAGTATGAGAAAGGAACGAGTACTCGAGTCAAAGGAGTAGTAAGTGAGTAAAAGAGAAAGTTACTTGGAAAGAAGATTAGGTGTTGCATTAGGAGTGAATGGTGAATTGACTGGAGTTGCCATTGATTGTCCATTCATTCCCATTAGATTTGTCATTGGTTGACCAGATGATAATCCAGCCAATTGCAATATGGCTGCCTGAAATGGAATCAATTGACATATAGACACAACCATATTGTATGAGTGAATACAATATATCCATTCTTTCTCTCTCTCTCTCTCTCTCTCCATATTCTCATTCTCTCTTCAACTCTTTCATTTCCCTTCTCTTCCTTTACATGCCACCCTTTTTCCAATCTTCATTCAATATTAAACCTGCCAGTGGTAATTGAGATATTTTTTATGCGTGTTGTTGGGTTGATATCCCTGACATTGCCTCTCCTCACCTATTCATCCTTCTCTTATCCCAATTGAAACAATTCCATTTCCTATTGTCTATGGGGATATCCCCAGTCTCTTCCTTCTTCATTCTCTCACAGTTTCTTACTTGACGTATTCCCGAATGGCCGAGTGGTAGATAAAAAGGATGCAAGGGAACAAGACACTCTTTCCTTTCTTCCTTCTCTTTCTTATCTACTCATACAATCGCAACGTTCATGAATGGCGGTCCTTATGGGAGGCAATAGATGAGATTGTAACCTGTGTGATCATTGCACTGTTTCCATTTGACTGTCCTCCTTGTGCCTGCATCTGTGCATGAGCAGCAGACAATGCGTCCATCACGTCCTTCAATCCCGCAACCAAGACTGAATGATGTGATTGGGATACGGTAGTCCCTTTCTCTCTCTCACTTACCAGACTCCCCAACAGAAAGCCCTTCTGTAGTCCTCTCGACTCCAGTACCTGAATGTTTCATTTAGTCGTGCCTCCCATGCAGTTGTTCCCTTCCTGCACTGAAGAGGAAAGAGAAGAGTGCGCATTGGATGTGCGAACAACTCTGATGTAGGCAGAAAAGAGGGAAAGTGAAGGGAGAGAAGGACAACTAAGACAAGAGAACATAGGAAGAAGAATAAAGAGGGGACAAATACAACTGTTGAGACAGAATTGAGAGAGAAGAAGGACGTGAAGAGGAATGAGGAGAAAGGATGTGAGTAAAAGGGAAGAAAGGAGAGGGGCAATAAATTGTATCTGAAGGTGATCGACCAATTCCCATCATGGGAATCTCTCTCTCGCAACACAATCATGCCTCATTATGCATAAGGAGGAGGGTACAGGTGGATGGAGAAGAGAAGGCAAGGGGAAGGGGAAGGGGAAGGACAAGGGGAACAGGGACACCATCATCACCACCCAGCATGCCTGAGGGGGCACAAGGGTGCAAGGACTCGTCTTCTCACACAAGAGAATGCACGACACACACAGCTTGATAGAGGGGCGGACCTCGAAAGGGACAGTGAGAGAGTGTACAAAGTGAAGAGACAACAGATCAAGAGAGAGATTCAAAAAACTGCTGCGATGTTGCGTTAGAGGGAATGAGGAGAGAGGAGAAGGAGAAGAGGAAGTGAAGAGGGAATAGACAATGAGAGAATGAAAGAGAGTGTTAGGAAGAGAAGGAGAAAGAGAAGGAGAGGGCAATGAAGAGACGAGCAGCCAAAGGGTAATTGCACTCTTCCCTCTGTCAAAGAGAGAACGAAAAGTGAGCAAAACGTTCCCAGACTAAAGGGAAACATCTACTATCATACTCTACTAACTATAGAGTAAGTGATATACAAATGATACTAGGATCATACAATAGATGATATGAGAGTCAAGAAGTAAGATGCAAATAGAGAAAAGGGAACAAAGGGGCAATGGGTCGGAGAGTCAAGGCCCTACCCTCAACGACCCCCATTGCTCTTTTGCATCCTACTCTCATTCCTTCTCTTCCTCTATTGCAACAACTCTGCCCGCACTCTCTATCGCCTACCCCGTTCAGTCTCAGCCAAAAAAGTTGCAGTGCCTCTCTCTTTCCTTCGATCAATGCAACTGATAAACTACCAAGTGCGAAGGGACTCTTCCCCTTCCAATACACTCAATAAACCCCCCCCCCCTCTTGTTGCGAAGGTTACGGGGGGAGTGATAGGGGTACGGTAGAGTGACAGCCGTGAATGGATACGGTATAGAAGATGACTGAAGAACCAGAAGGGTAAAGAGAAGGGATAGAAAGAGACATCAATCAGGAAACAAAAAGAGGAGGGTAAAGGAGAAGGGAAGGATACATGGATGGATACCACACTCATTGACAATATCAAAGACACACTCAATTGAACACAAAAGATGTCTGATCAGTTTACACAAATGAGAAACATATGCGATTGGGAAGAAGAGAATCATTCTATTCTTCAACTATAACAATACTATCAAATAGAGACTATCCAAATGATAGGCAACACACCCATAGATATTAAGGGAACACGAACACGAAAAGTGCAATATGTGTGTGGAAAGAAAAGACAGTCGATGGCAGACTGCCTCAACTGAGCAATGAAATGAGGGTAGGACTTACAATTGGACATCATTCATCATTATTGCCCTTGACAGACAACATTATCATAAATATAGCAATGTTGAGAAGAGATCAAGTTGCGAGAGTGTAAAAGGACTGAAAGGGACAGTGAAAGGACAAGAGTACAAGACAATGAAGAGAATGTCATAAAAGAGACTCTGAGAAGAGAACTCAACGGGTTAATGGAGGAGATAAGAAGAGATTGGAACGAAAGTCTGTCAATACGAAAAGGGACCAATACAAGACTGTTAGGGGGGGGGTAGTGTGGATGGGGGACAGTGACTCCCCCTTCATCCCCATATATCCTCCCCTTTCCACCACAAAGAGACACTTGCACTACCTAATTTCACATAAATCCTACCACCAATTTAGTCTGTCTCAGACAGAAGGAAAGGGAAGAAATGAAGGAAGAAGATAAGGGAAGAGTCCCTATGTGAGAAGTCAACTCCCGCCACTAACACAAAGACACTTCTACAGTATCCTTGAATAGAAGAAGCTGACAAAGAGACAAGAGGGGAAAGACATGTGGAGAGTGTTCGTATGATTGACCGTCCATTAGAAAGACCCATTCAGTCCTATTCCTCCCTTTGTGCCAACCACTCTCCATTACAGTAGACAGGTGCATATAGGAGAACAGGGGAAGTATGATAACGGATTAAAGAGGAAGGGGATACAATAGACAGAGTGAAGGGGGGGGGCATTCTTCCTCCTTTCGTAACTTTCACCTCTCATTCCTTGCAATGATAAACAAAAAATGAAGTCCAAGGTCATATTGAAGTTGCCATTGAATAAGACAACGAAAGGGGGAAATGAGAGAAGAGAAGAATGATTCAAGTAAAAGGAAACACAATGAAGTGACCAATGTGTTGCATTCTATAATCCCTCATCTCAATATATCTTTCCTTCGTTCATCAACCATTCCATTCGTTCCCTTTCGTCCCTTTCTCCCCATCTACACCTGCCAACTTCATTCTCATCACAAGACACTCAGTCTTTTTTGCACTTCTCCCATTTCTGCTCATCTATCGACACTCTGTTTACTGCATGGCAATAAATGATAAACTATCAAGTAGGAAGGAAGAGCACGAACCTTCATTCTCCGACTGTCCTATTGTATTGCCTTGTACTGTCGTCAGTACTGTAGTATGTGACAGAGAAACTGTAGATGTGTCTGTTTGCATCCCTTAAAGACCTCCTTCAATTGTGTGGCAAAGGGACCAACTATTCTAGTGGCCAACATCATTTTCCCTCACTGATAATGAGAGAAATGGCTGTAAAAGGGGAAGATTGAGTGAGGAAGGAAAATGTTGCCAAGGCAGTCTGATAAGAATAATTCAAGGGGGATACGAGAATAAGTAGCCATGATAAGTCATGAATTAGAGAAAGACTTGTATGAGTAATGGTGGAATGGGTAGGGAATACATACTTCTTCTGGGAGAGAAGATTGTATCATGACTTGGATCACTTCCTGATGATTGTCTCTTACGACGATTTGGAGTTGTTTGAGGAGGCATCTAAAACATCGATTCAATTATGAATAGGAGGAAAATGAATCATGAATGAGAGCAGATAGGTAATACTCAATAAGGAAAGGACCACCATTGCACTCAAAAAGCAACAAAGAACGTATTAGGAGTGTCCCCGAGCTGTCCATCATAAGGAATAGAAGGTTGAAAAAGTGGCGAGTGAAAGAAGAAGAAGAAGAAGAAGAATAAGAGAATGCATTGACCACCCCCAATATCCCACCCATAGGGAAGAGAAAGTGTTCAATCACAGTTGCGGGAGAACCAAAAGCGATTAACGGAGTGGAGGATGATCATAGAGCAAGAGGATGGAGGAAATTTTAAAAAGAAGAGACTGGGGGTGGTCCAAGAATGAAATGAATGTCATCAAGTCAAGAGACTTCTTAAACAAAGGTAAGATAGGAAGAGTTTTACACAATGTCTCAAAGGGTCCATTCACATTATATGCCAGTTCTATTCCTATGCTATATTCCATTTGAAATATTCGAGTGATACAGTCATTCCATCATTTGCCAATACAACAATCATCTAGATTCCTTTGTCATTGTTGACTTCTCATCTCTCAATCCATTCACCATGTGTACTTCTCCTTCTCTTCCTTTCTCTCATGCCTTCCCTTTCTGCCGTTCCAGTCCCCCCATAGTGATAATGGTGTTGTAATAATAGAGATACGATCAATGCCTCCATTCCTTGTCTAATCTCGACCCTCCCTATGCTATTCATTCGCTTCTTCTTCTTATCATTCCTTCATTGGTGGTGTCCCTCATGCGAATAACATTGTCACTCATATACAATCTCTTCCTCAACTACCGTATACTCACAAACAGACAACTCACAATGAAAAGAGGAGATTTGATAGAGTTGATAGTAGAAGATGAGGATGTAGATGTATCTGAATGAGAGAATGAATGAATGAATGAAATGAATGATTGACCTGTATCATCTTCCAATCTAAGAACATCTATGTATTCGTCCTCTTCCATTCCTATAATCATTAGAATGAGAGAAGGAGGACTGACTGGGAGGGCCTTCAACTATGAAACAAGAGATTATCTCGAAGGGGCGGCATCAAGTGAGACAACTCTTACTCTACATACAATGACAATAAGGACTGCCAACAAAGCAATTGATAGGATGGACGAAGGAAATGGGAGGGAGAGATTGCAAGATAAATCATTGGGTGGAAGGTAAGTGTTGAGAGTGAATGTGCAATAGGCGGTAGAGATACCATCTGGGGAAGACAAGATACATTGACTAGACAGAGGAGACTCTACATACACTGTCTTCATTAGGTGTAATCTAATGGGTGGTGAGAGGAAAGAAACAAAGTGTCACAATGTCTACCATTCCAAGACAATAAAGACCACCCATCACAAATGGAGTCAATATCAAGGGTGGCCACCCACATAGACCCATTCCTCCTTCTCTCATCCAATTGATCGTTTTTTCTTTGCCGCGGGTGAAAGTGCACGTCTCCAGAGGAAGGTTGAAGGGGGGAGAAAGAGACGAGAGAAGAAAAAGAAGAGAAGCTCTCTTATGGGTGGTCTCACTCTTCACCCTCAGGGGGAATGTCTCTCTTTCTATGTAAATGAACATTACAACAAATGATGAATGAGAGTCAAGTCTTCATTCAAGGGAAACAGATCAGACCCCCAAACACAGCCAAACACTCAATCAAAATGCATCTGCCCATACAATTGCACCTTTCTCAACTAAATTATGACAAATCAACTGGAAAGAAAGAATTGATCTTAACGATCGAAGGAGTCTGCTGCGTCTTCCTAACGGAAACATTATTTTTGTCAAACCTACAGTACCTGCAATAGTAAAGCGGTACGTTTGACATGGTAATGGAAAGGGATTTCTAGACTGAGAGACAAAGCACTCCCCCCTAAACATTGAGACATATGGTTCCGTCATCTTCGACCTCACACATAGACAATGCAATTGAAGGGAATAGTAGAAAGAGATGGGGGATAGGATGGGTGGCATTAATGATGGGCGGTGATAAGTGAGAGAAGAGAAGAGATACCAAATGGAATGGGAAACGTGATAACGAATGGAGGCTCTCAACACAACAAGACAACGAAAGAGGGACATGGGAGAAGAACAGTGGGCAAGGAAGAAGAAGGGAGGGGTCGGGAGTAGAAAGAAGAGAAGAAAAAAGAAGAATGAGAGTGGGTGGACAGAGAAGAGAGATAAGTGATGTCCTTGCACCATGATGATAGTAAGGAAAGAAGAAGAGCAAGCTGGTGATGCCACCTGTTCAATTCATTCAATCAGTGTAAAGAAGTGGGATGGGTGGTCTTAGATATAGAACATGCAAACAACGAAAGAAAGACCTCCACTCGCCACCATTTCCTTCTTTTACTATCACTTCCATCACTGTTTTTACGGGGACACACAACATTGATGGTGGAGAGAGGGACAAAAAGAGAAGAAGAAGAAGCATTGAGTGAACACTAACCATTGGATAGTTCTCATTAGATGATTGTATGAGAATGAAGGAAATTAAAGTAAGAGCCTTCGGATCCTCACATGGCAAGAGAGCCTTCCACCCCTCCGACACTAAATTGAACGTACTTAGCAGTCTCTCCCACTCGCAACAAACTTTACTGCATTCACAGCTATTTCTACAGCTGAGAAATACTTCTCATATCCATAAACACAACTTGCTTCGCGATAAAGAATGGGATCAAGTCATTTGCGCACAGCTCATTTGCGCACGACTCATTTGCGCACAACTCATTTGCGTACAAATCGGTTTCGCCCCTTAGGGATGGTTTGCAAGCGGATAAAGTATATGGATTCGGAATAGTCTCGACGAGATAAGCAACTTTACTGTTGGGAGCGAATCATGAAAATCACAACTGACAGAGTTACGGTCCTGTGCGCAAATGAGTTGTGCGCAAATGACGCATTTCCACTGTGTGCGCAAATGAGCTTTGCGCAAATGACTTGATCCCTAAAGAATGTATGAATACGACAGAAAAAAATAAATTTTGGTTTCGCGATTTGTCATGATCATACCTGGTCTGGCTACTTCAGAGGATAAAAAATTCTAAAAATCCGGGTAACCGCGAGTGTCCAAAAAATTTCAGGGTTCCCGACAGGTTTTGACTGATTTTCTTTGAAAATCAGGGTTCCCCGCAGTTTTTTCTTTAAATTTTCCCCAGATATCACGATTTCTTTTACTTGGGGGTAGTCCCGAATAAAATTTCCGGGCAACCGGACGTCTACGTAGATCTCCCAGCCCATGTATGGCCATCATGAAGCTCACTTAAGTGTACTAACAATATGTCAAAAATTCAGGAATGCAGATAACCATCTACAGACGCCAGATAAGAGAATCAATGAAACATAATACTTAATACCTTTACATGAATCATAATCCAGCCCTGCACGATGCAATTATTCAAGGAAACTCTAGGAAACTGGGGAGAACCTCGCGGAACCATGGTGGTGGTGAACCTTGTGCACAGCAGACCAGAAAAAAATAACATGACTTCCGATGACACCATGTTTTCTCAACGGAAATCGATAGAGGGAGTCGAGACAAGCATTTAATGTTCCCTGACACTTTTTCTGAAAATGCCTCTATCATGGTGCAAAAGACGTTTGTATCCGGCGGGATTCGAACCAGCGACCTTTTGGCTACTAATTTTGGGGTAGTCGACCCACTTTGACCAAAATTTTGAAGTCGTTGTGCTCCCTACTTTTTGATGAAAATTTCACCTCAGATGTAGAATTTCATGGAGAATCGAATGAAACGATAAAAAAACGCCAAGTATGCCAAATATTTTTTCAGGACGGCCGTTTTTTCGGAAACCAAAGGCTATAACTTTGTCAGTTTTGAGTTTCATGGGTCAGTCCCAACTGAAAAAAGTCTTATCTCGTCGAGACCATCAAGAATCACTATCAAGAATTTTTATAGGGTTTGCACGCCTAGGAAAAAAGTTTTTTCGAGTCCGCACTTTGCCGATTTTTCTACCTCACAAACTCATTTTCAGACATTGAGATGTTGATTTTTGAACTCGGCGCCCTCGACTTAGTCGGATAGGAAAGTTTGAAGGGGGGTCAATTTTTGACAATGTGCCAGCCTCACGGTCTGATAACCCGCTCCAGTCAGATAGTGTCTGATAAATACACAAATTGTGGTCCCGATGATCAGAAAACTCTGAATAAATACTCCTATTAGATGCGTTGACTAAATGAAGGATGGTACATGTAGTTGTCTATTCATGCATATCAGCAGTGACTAGATTAGCATATACATTTCCTCGTGCAACTAGTTCATTGTGTGTTCCTTCCTCAACAACTCTTCCTCCTTTGATTACAACTATCTTATGTGCATTCCTCAATGTCGACAATCGATGTGCAATTATGAGTACCGTTCTTCCTTTCATTGCACTTTCCAATGCATCATGTACCTCAATCACAATTCATTCTATCAATATACAATTGTCTACTCACTGATTTCTCACTTTCAGTATCCAATGCAGATGTAGCTTCATCTAATATCAGAATGGGAGGATTCTTTAGTAGAGCCCGTGCAATGGCTATTCGTTGTCGTTGTCCCCCACTCAAATCTAACCTATTCTACTCTTTCCATTGACAATGACCTCAATTGTACTCCTCTTTCCCCAACTACAGTATTGTATCCTTGGGGGAAGGAAGTGACGAATGAGTGAGCATTCGACAATCGGGCAGCTTCTTCCACCTGCAGGCAATTTGTCACTAAACATTCCCATATTGTTGTCCTCACCTCAGCATCTGTTGCACCAGGACGTCCATATCTAATGTTCTCACATATCGAAGTGGCAAAAAGAACAGGTTCTTGAGAGATCAAACCAATTGCCTCAACATAACATATAGAGTTATTGAGAGTGATAGATACTACCTGTCCTCTCAACCATTCAACATTAAGAGTATTTATATTCTTTCCATCCAGAGTCACTTGTCCATTACAAGGCTCATAGAATCGCTCCAAAATACTCACGATCGTGCTTTTACCTTAATATTCACAATATATATAAATATTGATATGATACGAGAGAAAAAACCTTCGCCTGATGGACCACATAAGGCAACGACTTGACCTGCTGGAATACGCAGGTGAAGGTCATTGAGGACCTGTTAGAGAGAATTGACATGGAATGTGAGTCAAATGAGATCGACCTGATGATCTGGTCGAGATGGATAAGAGAATGATACACCATCAAAGACTATTTCACCCATCAATGAATGGTATGGAATGCATACTCCTCCACACATAAATGCTCTTGATGTAGGAAGATTGGCAAACTGATTGTGATTGACCAATGGAATGGCTGATAGAAACCTCACTTGCATTACTCTTCCCCCAGCAGTATATCCCTTAAGGGCACTTCCAAATACGATCGACAATTGAGCAAGACTTCGTTGAATTGTCTGAGCAGTCACAAGGAATGACATAAGATCACCTACAAAACATCTTTAACATTTTTCTATTTTTCTAGCAGTCACAAATGATGTTATTCTTCCACGGACCCCTTACGTCAGAATATGCATTAATGAAAGACAATTCACATGTAATTTTAAACAAATTATTAATTAGTTGTCAGAAAAATGCATTTTCGACTGCTTTCCGTACAGTATCTGTAATCAAGTCAGATGAGTTTTAACCAATTTCATACGAGGTTATTGGACACCCTACTAACATGAATGAAAATCGTCTGTTAGAAAAAAAAGTCAAAATGGCTTAAAGGGACCCCTTTGACGAATATTCAACTCTAATAAACTATAAGCGCAGTTTGATAATGCTGATGTTGTTGTTGTTCTGCCAAAAGAATTTGGATACAAAATTTCTACAAGGCCAGAAAGCTTAAACGATTCCTTGACCGAATAATTGAGAACACTGTAAGAGTACTTTGCCTGACCCACAAGGCTAATACGATAAGAAAAAATAAAACTTTTATTAAAACGAGTAGAGTCAATTTTCAAACGTTGCAAATTTTTAACCATCCTTTATCTATACCTAGGGACCACAAACGCGTGATTTTTTTGTTCCCGTAGAGATCGCGGCTAAAACACAGCATATTTTAGTCAAATCAA
>JACMIF010002312.1:0-16080 GCA_014805445.1 Diplogasteroides magnus | reverse complement strand
CAGCCGCTAATTGCTGGTGTTATTGGTACTGTTTAGACATCCAGTGGACGTTGCGAGTAGTGCTGAGCTGACGAAATTCCAAATTTGCAGAAATCCTTACCGCATCAACCCCGCGGCTTTTTGATGTTCCTAATGTCGTATCTTAAAACTAATCATGATGTAATTGCAGGTTTTCGGGGGTAATTTTATCCCTCAAAGATCTATTATAAGCCGAAGGAATGAAAAGAAAACTGAGTTGGAAGTGCAGAAACCTCATCAGGTTCGTGCAAACTTAATTGATTCTTTTCTGATTTGAATTGGCTGCACACCTATTTTTGAAACATCGTTCATTGTCGCATTTATAGGGTGTGGAGAGCTTCACGATTGTTGATAGAGCATCGTCTTTCGGGGATAAGAATGATGATGAAGCAGAATATGGCATCCTCGACGTCATGTCAACGGAAGAACCAGGTTTGACATTGAGTTAGCTGATTAAACATCCAGAAGTGCGTCTCGAAACCGGGTTTGACATTCATTTAGCTGATAGAACATGCAGAAGTGCGGTTTTGCACTCTTTTGCTCACTTTTGCACTCGCACCGAAACATTATTTTCGGAACTATTTCCCGAACTTTCCGCTGCTTCTTCCAACCTTGATCTGTCGCATTTGTATTTAGCCCTTATCCAAGTCCCGACAGCGTTGGAACATTTCGAAAATCATTGATTGTGCCGCTCACATTTTCGTTCCAGCCGCTAACTGCTGGTGTTGTTGAAACTGTTTAGGCATGCAGTGAGTGTCGCGAACATTTAGAGTTGACGAAATGATGAAATGGCAGAAGTTTTTGGCCTGATTTTGATTTCCGCTGACGAAATGCTGATTTGTCATCATTTTGCCGTTAGCTTTTTCCTTCCAGCCGCTAATTGCTGGTGTTATTGGTACTGTTTAGACATCCAGTGGACGTTGCAAGTAGTGCTGAGCTGACGAAATTCCAAATTTGCAGAAATCCTTACCGCATCAACCCCGCGGCTTTTTGATGTTCCTAATGTCGTATCTTAAAACTAATCATGATGTAATTGCAGGTTTTCGGGGGTAATTTTATCCCTCAAAGATCTATTATAAGCCGATATGTCGAAGCAAGTCTGCAGGAATGAGAAGGACGAGAAAGCTAAGAGGTGAGAATTTAACGATTTATCGCTATTTGAATGGTTTGTTTGCAGTGTGGCATCGTTGATTGAGCAGCGCCCGTCGTGCCACTCCGAAGACCGGCCAGCAAACAGCATGCCCATCAAGGAATGAAAAGAAAACCGAGTTGGAGGTGCAGAAACCTCATCAGGTTAGTGCAAACTTCATTGGCTCTTTTCTGATTTTAATTCACTGCGGATGTATTTTTTGAACCAACGTTTATTGTTGCATTTATAGGGTCTGGAGAAGTTCAAGATCGTTGGTAGAGCAACCACGTCGTCTTACAGTGATTAGAATGAAGATGAAGAATAGGAAGGAACAAGGAATGCCAGGTTTGATCTTTATGTGTTTGCCAATGACTTTGATTTTGTAGGAAGGTTGTAATAGCTGATATTTCACGGCCGGTATCACATATATTTTCTGTTCTGTACTGCTCCAATTCTATCGACAAGATCAGTATGTATCGCCGCACTTTTCTCAAGAATCACAGGAGTCATAAAAATATCTTGCCCAAAACTACCGTAATCGCTTTTCTTCGCAGGAGAATTTTTCGGAATTGCTCACGCAACGCGGTCGCGCTTGCGGTTCTTAGGTTTCGAAACTATCTATTTCGAATATAGTTCTTTTTTATATTTCAAATCTTTTTGTAAATTGTTAATCATGCCGCAAGCGTTGCGAACAATCCGAGATTACGAAATTATTAGATTCCAGAACTGTTCGGCAGTTTGTCATGGCGCTGATGAAATGCAGGATCCAATGCGTTATGCCGATCGCTTTTTCGTGCCAGTTGCTCATTGCTGCGCTTGTAAATACTGTTTAGTCATGCCGCAAGCGTTTCGAGAAGTGTTGTGTTCACTAAATTCCAAATTTGCAGAAATCTCTGCCGCATCAACCCCCGCGGCCTTTGCTCTCTCTCTTGAGTGTTTCGAAATTGTTATTCAAGGCTGCCGCAAGGTTTTTCTGTCCTTTAGTGTTATTTACCGTTGCAATAGTTGTACTCTAAGCGGTTGTAGGCGATTGCTGTTTTGAAAGTAGATCGATATTGCCGCATTTCATCATGCTGACGAAATGACAAAAAACACTGATCTGTTTGTCGAGATTTTGATTTTGCAGGAATGTTATCTGGCGAATCAATGACTATTTTGCACATATTTTCTGATCCGTGCTGTTACAATTCAATCGATAAGGTGAGTGTATCCACTTTTCTCAAGAATCACATCTATCATAGAATACCCTTGCCCAAAGCTACCGTAATCATACTTCCCCGTAAGAATTTTTTGGAATTGGTCGAAAGCAACGCGGTCGCGCACGCGGGTCTTGAATTTAAAATTGCCAGCTGTCAACCTATAGTTTTCCTTATTCGATGCGCAAAAGTATTTGTTATTGATATTTGACGAATGCAGTAATAATATTTTCAGGTTATACAGCTCTCGAGGATAATATAAGAACTATTATGCAACTTGCAAACATTTCTGACTTGGAGGATAACGTCGAGATCATGATTCCGTTAGTTGTATTTTTGCTTTAAATGTTATTCGGATTTGTTATTTATCACCGCCGCTAAACAATGACTGTCCCTTGGCGGTATTTACTGTTGCAATGGCCGTGCTAAAATCATTGCTGGCACTTGCTGCTGAAATGTGGATAAATCTTCATTACATAATGCTGACGAAATTATGTTGTACCGTTAATTTGGCGATATTTATAGCTGAAAAGGACTCCTTATACAATTGCAGATTTTCGTGGATATTTTAAACATCTCAAATCATCTATTATAAGCTGATATGTTGAAGCAAGTCTGCAGGAATGAGAAGGACGAGAAAGCTAAGAGGTGAGAATTTAACGATTTATCGCTATTTGAATGGTTTGTTTGCAGTGTGGCATCGTTGATTGAGCAGCGCCCGTCGTGCCACTCCGAAGACCGGCCAGCAAACATCATGCCCATCAAGGAATGAAAGGAAAACCGAGTTGGAGGTAAAGGAAAACCGAGTTGGAGGTGCAGAAACCTCATCAGGTTAGTGCAAACTTCATTGGCTCTTTTCTGATTTTAATTCACTGCGGATGTATTTTTTGAACCAACGTTTATTGTTGCATTTATAGGGTCTGGAGAAGATCGAGATCGTTGGTAGAGCAACCACGTCGTCTTACAGTGATTAGAATGAAGATGGAGCAGAATATGGCATCCTCGACGTCATGTCAATGGAAGAAGCAGGTTAGACATTGATTTAGCTGATTAAACATGCAGAAGTGCGTCTCGAAACCGGATCGCCTATGATAAGGCAATATGTGGTGGGATGAAAAGGACGAGAAAGGCGACAAGAGGTGAGAGTCAAGCATCAATTATGCAATTATCAAATAGCATTACAGGCAGCAACTGCTTTCCGCAAGAGTATCCGGGGATAATGAAGAAAATGACGAAATAATCCGCTCTACAGTGAAACCGATTGAAGAATTCGTTACTCATATGTTTTCATTTCGCTTATTCACATTCAGAAAAAAGTGACATCAAAGTTAGTGTTATTTGTACTTTGTAAATCTTTGCTTTTTTCTCAGAAGGTGGTCATTGACAGCGATTTCTTTGGGAATATATGTAGATGGTTTTATTCTATAGAGTTCGATAAGCAGGGTTTATTTGTCACTCAAAAATTCGCTATTTATCTTTATAGTTTGTTTGATATTTATCGGAAGCGTGTTTAATTTAGGAAATCTACATGCACACGTTATGATCACCTTCGAGAATAATATCAGACGTCATGAGAGGAAGTGTGAGTGATAAAGGAACAAGAAGAGTTGCGTATGGAGGGATTTGGTCAATCTTGCCTGTTGTTATTTATGTTTGTTCATGTTTATGGTTGCAAATTTCTTTCAGTTGACGTTATAAAGAATATATAGAGCAAATGTGTTCATAATTGACAAGAATGAGCTGTTCGAAGTCTGTCATAAATATATGGCTTATTATTGCACTCATTCAATCGTGGTGTTGTTGGATATGTGGCGTGGCTGCCAGATTTATGGTTTTGACGTTTGCAATTGCTGAAATGAGTTTCGAAATTGTTTTTGGAAGTTACCTCTGCTTACGTGTTAGTTACTCTTTGTCATTGCCCAATAGTTCATGCTCAAACGACTCCAATTAAACTGAAATGATCAGCAATTCTCACAACTTTTCTGAAGAGTCACACATCTCATAAAAATGCTGCTCAAAGCTACCGTAATCGTTCTTCCTCGCAGGAGTGTTTTCGGAATCGCTCGCGCAACGCGGTCGCGCATGCGTCTCTTTGGTTTCAAATATAGATTTCGAATATAGTTCTTTTCGAAAGTGTACGTCTGCAAAAGGGCAATGCTTATTATGTAGCGCTATTTGCAGTTTCGTAAAGCTGTGTTGAGAGCCATGGCTTTTCGGATAATTCGCGCCCGCCTTTGCAATCGCTGTTTTTCGTTCAGCCAATTTTTAAATGTTCATTTCATTACAGATAGTCGGGGTTAGTTTTAACCGTTCATCGTGTCGAATGGAAATAAGGCGTTAAAGGAGATGCATGTAAAGGGGAGAAAGAAAGAGGTGGCAATCTACTATTCCTATTTTTACCCTAAGTTTTCACAATGAACATCCTCTGCAGGTTCCCAGCTTCTTTCTCGACCAATCGTCGCACACGGAACCAGCGGTTGAGTCTCGGAGCAAGCGCAAGAAGAGTTGGTTGATTGGAAGAGAGAAGATGGATCGGATCGGCGGCTGTCAAGAATCGCTGACCTTCTAACCTCAGTGAACAAACCAATACCTTAAGTACTTATTTCTATCAATTTACAGTATTGAGCTTTATCGATTTAGTTCCGTCGTGTTTGTGGTCGCTGTCTCATTCGAATATTCAAACCACTCAAGATGCATTATTGTATCCGATCATGACGGGGTAAGATGCCCATCTCTTTTGAAATTAATGGAGTACCACCATCTTTGGCACGTGGAGAGGTATGTCATGTTCTATGCGAATCCGCAGTTACCATATGTTGCAGGCTCTTGAGATTTCGGGTGGTTTGCTGACCCGTTACTCGCCACAGCCGTTCCATGTGTACAGGCCGTTGTACTATGACTACGATTTGACCATAGTTGTCAAGTGTGAAGTTCGTATGCTTGATGACTTTGCTCAGAAGGTTGGAGAATTAAAGCCACATTTCCTTAATCTGCACAGTCTTACTACTGAATTGGACAGGTATCATCATTCCCGTTTTCTTTAATAATTCCGTTCTTTGTCAGAGATCTTTCTTGCGTTACAATTAGCTCTATTGCACATTCGTCCGGCAAACAAGAGTTCTAATGCCCAATCATATTTTATTTAAAGGTATCTTTTAGAAACAAGTTTGATTACCGAGAGAAGTCAAGTTTCGTCGTCATAATTGATCAATGTGGCCAGAAGGGACTTATCTACTTCGAGGGCATTGCCAGCAACTTTGTAGAAAAGCTGGAGGTTAATAAGGTTATTTTTTTCATTAAACTTTTTGTCAAATCAGTCATTTAGAAGTACCATTTGTTCGGATTGAAAGTTCAAAGATATGGAGGAGAAGCGGGGATATTTTTATATGCTGCGCCATATTTTATGGCCATAAACTGTTCAAGAGGGAGACCAGAGAATATACAGTGACCAGCTACGAAGCGTAGGGAGAGCGGGGATGACGCATCGCCTGAGGGGTGCCCTCTCCCCTAGAGACAAGGGGTACCGAGAGAATACAGACAAAGAAGGGCGACATACAATAAGTGACATGGAGAGTCAGAGATGCAGACAGTCGATCAGCGTGGGATAATAGACACGGGGGGCATTTTGACGAAAGAGTGTGAAGAGTGGAGAGAGCACAGACGGACATATTGTTCTCGCGCACGTGTGATGTAGCCCTCAAGATGGAGAGTGTTGCGTGGGAATATTACACTCTTTTTGCAGGGTGAACGTGAGAGCATGGTCGTTTTTTTGCTGCGCGACGGACCTCTACCAGGGGAAGCGAACACTGACAAGGGGAAGGGGAAAACAAATGTTTACCGTTGTGCACTTTTTTCACCGTCCCCTCCACATATTGGGGGATGAGAGGGAACGCATCGAATGACTACTCATGAGCCGTGAGTCGTGAGCCGCAATAGGGGGGCGCATTTTATGCGAGTCAGGAACCTCAATAAGGCGCACTTTACGTGAGTCGTGAGCCGTGAGCCGTGAGCCTCGAGCCGCAATAAGGCGATGTTTACATGAGCCATGAGCCGTGAGTCCAATACCTCCATAACTTCTTTTGCCATTTACGAAGAGGCCTTTTAGATGATACAAGCTTCACCTTGAATAAATTTTCGGGGTTTCGAAGAATATCATCGTCGATGAGTGTGCTCTTTACGCCTGCAGGACCATAGACCATCATGCGTGAAGGTCTTGCGAGAGAGCCTACAGACGATACACAACCTTTAGAGTAGTCTATATGGCTCTTTGATGAGTAGACCTGAAAACTATTGTTAAAACATGATATTAAAACGATACGACCTTATCATCCCTTTTTTGAAGAAATTGAGCATATAGTTCTTGGTGGTTCAACTTCAAGTGACGAATCAGATTACCGGTCGAAGAACGCGTTGAGGGAAATACAGTATTTGTGCATTTGGCAACTTTGCACTTCCATCCTGTTTCCACTCGGGAGAAGTAATTCCATATAGCACTTTTCTTCGATGCAGACATAATGAGAAACCACAGGTCAGTATGATGATAGAGGTTAAGAATGAAAGACGTTAGACTCACGGCTCATGGCTCATGTAAACATCGCCTTATTGCGGCTCGAGGCTCACGGCTCACGACTCACGACTCACGTAAAGTGCGCCTTATTGAGGTTCCTGACTCGCATAAAATGCGCCCCCCCTATTGCGGCTCACGACTCACGGCTCATAAGTAGTCATTCGATGCGTTCCCTCTCATCCCCCAATATGTGGAGGGGACGGTGAAAAAACATGCTATCATCGAATGTTGACGGTCTGACACGATTCAAGGCAGTTGAGGTCGAAGGATGCTTGGACGACTCTACTGGTAATGCGTGAAAATACAATACGTGTCAAAATTCACGCTTTAGGTTTCCTTTCATTCGATGTATGGAAGTTAAAGCAACTTGAAGAGGAAAATAATGTTGTTCCTCTCGATGATGTGAAGAAGGCATACTTCCACTATCTTACTTGACTCTGATGGAGGCTCCATGTTTCATCTGTGCCGTACTATGTTCTTTTAATTTTTATTACACAGTGTTAACACAAGACGTTATGATCGATAAACTAAATTTGCTGTCTATGTGATCAAACGGTACTAAGAGTTAAATTCACCCAAAGAGCATTATCACAAAATGCAAAAATGGGAACACGGACAAATTCGTCCAGTTGTTTAAGTTGCAAAATACACTTAATTACCGTATGGATAGGGTTTGCGGTAACCGATTAATGTACGGATGAATACGAAATGTGAAACACTCACTAAAATAAGAGGTAGCCTTACAAGTTTTTTGTCCATGGCAAACATTGAAAGCTGCAATATTACTATCTGCGACGTCCAATAACGGTCTTACAACATGGCAAGATTGAGTGGAAACGTTTGAATGGCATCTATCGGTAAACCTGGAGGACACCACGCAAAATTATAATTTTCTCATCACATTTTTCAAGCAAAAACAACAAAAACAGTCTGTTCCTACATTAAGTTCCTTGGAATCTACATTGCTCCACTAACACTCCCACTAACACACTAACTTTCACCGTTTGACGGATATTCTCTAAGATATAAGTTCGCGAGCTCTGCCCGCGCTAGCGGCCGTAGCGCAGCGAAGGCCACTAGTAATTTGTAAAGAGAGTAGACATAAATATAGACTAGACCATCATGTTTTAGACGAGACAATTTTGAATTGTGTCCATTTTTCTAATCGCATATATCGGCCGTTTTATCCGTGTAACCCCTTCTAAACCGTATTTAATAGTTGATTTTGTCCTCTAAGAAGCATCACTGTAAAATTATGCTAATTGATTGATTGTGTAAAAAAATAGTATTTGCTTCATAAAGATTACACAAATTAATTGAATACCGAGTTTTTTTTGAAAACAGTAAGAATATCCAACGCAAGCCATACAAAACATCTGAATGTATGATTGCTCATCTTGACCAGAATGAGAGAAGAAGACGTGGAACCTCGCCATATTGGCTCCTTTCAACATCAGTGCAAGAGCCTCAAGATGATTGTTTTACCAGTCTTGCACTCTCTCATGAAAGGATCAGTCCGAATTGTCTCATTCCCATTACAGACCTCCCTTGTCCCCGAACTCCGATCGATTACGGTACTTTGAAAGATATTTGTCGTACTTGTTGAGTTCCGTCTTCAGTATAGTTGTTTTGAATACTTGAGAGATAAGAATTCTGACAGAAGCACCATATATTCTCTGTATTCAAAATACGTCATTAACAGTTGAATCGATATTTGTACAACACCATACAGTAACAATACGTAATGCAATCCCGCCCAGAGTAATGTGCGCATAACGAATTTGTGTCTAAAGCGTGTAATATTCCCTCATTCATGAGTTATGTAACTGTAAACATAGATGATTAGTCTATACAAGAGACAACAATACGATAAATCACACAACAGTTCACGTACCCGAATCCAAGTCATTCGCTACTCTATTAGTCTACAATGATAACATTTTGAAAGTTCAGCGTTCGCCTAACCCATAAAGGGCCGATTATATCACAGCTAATATATACCCACTCATAGATCGATACTGTAGATACAAGAAACAGTGATGAAGAGAGAGAAGGGAAACACATTCAATGGGAATGCCCTGAGGCAAGAATTGCTGGAATAATTGAACCTGCGATTATTGTTCCCAATTCCTTCATAGAGAATGCTGGACCTGCACTGTGAGAGTGACCTGAAGGGAACATTTTGGTAAAGATACATATTACTGTAAATAACAAGTGTAACAACGGAATTCGACTTGGAAAACAAGGCTCGGTGTTTCGGCCATAACTCTATACAATCGGATGATGGTAGGCCTCATGAGTAGTGCCACCGTGAGGGTTGAAAGAAGAGTAGTTTCATTCAATCAATATACCTGCTGTGGAAGGACTTTGAAGATCGACTAGAGTGTAGTCTCTCTGGCCAGTTCCCTGTTGTGTCTGAAAAGAGAACATTTCCTATCAGAACAACACTCAATCAGTCTCACGAGTTCAGGCAGAACGTGTACTGTTGAAACATAGAGGAATGTTCCTGCTGAGAAGAGCATCAGAATTCCTGTGGTAGATGAGGAGGAAGAGGCAGAATCAGGGGAAACCTCAAGGGATACTGTAGAATACAGTAATGAATCACGAACTGACGTTAGACAATAGAACGTATGTGAGAACTGCAGATATTGGAGCGGAGAAAGAGAATACGAGGAGATGTTTCTTGACTCGACTCTTGTCCAATCCTTCCATGAGTAGAAAAGAGACAAGACCGAATGCAGATGGACCCTGAACAACAAATTGACAAGACAAATCGAATAAATCTACCTTGTGCAACATAATGGCAATAAAGACAATGAGTTGAACATCTGATCGATTGATTACTGATGCACTCCCAAGAGCTATTCCATCAGCTGCAATTGAAAACATCACAAATTGAATGAAAAGATCAAGTACCAGCAGCGTGGACTACAAGACCAATCGTGGCCGAGATACTCATTCTCATGCGGCCTGATCGTTCTCCTATAACAAGTTTGTAGAGATTACGGTATTACAACTTCCTCAAATAAGAAAATGGGAAATTGACCTCTGTTTATGGTAGAATTTCCTATTTGATCCACAAGGAGCATGAAGATGAATCCACAGACAAGAGAGTAGCCTTTAAACACCATTGTTTAAGATACTTTAGATGAAGGAAGTATCCAACCTATGGAAGAATGGATGTTGCCGTGTTTATGAATGTCTTCATGATGCTCATGATGTTTCTCTGAAGGAACAAAACTCTTTGTAGACCCCCAAAACAATAAATTGACTACCTTCTTCGCCTGCATGATCTTCAGTTGCAAATAGTTTTCTGAATAGACTCGGCGTTTCCTTTTGTACCTCTCTTTTCACTTTTCCATCTCCTTCTCCTACATTGGGAGGGGCTAATCTGAAGGTAAGGAAAGGATGGAAAGGGTGCACAGAGAAGTATGTACCCCTCATTGAGATTAGCATCCTTTGGAATGATCCTCGCACCTTGAGGAGCAGCTTGTACATTACTCTCGAGGAGATTCTTTGTCTCATGTGAAAGATGAGAATCGTGAGAGTGTAAGGATATCAATTCTCAAGTGTCAATCATATTAAATGTCCTCAACTACAATAGATACCTCTCTGTGATGCATACAGTGCCTCAACTCCTTCAGGGACTATAACAGAAAGTGCAGTTCCCACAAGAAGACCAGCACCGAATATCGTCACAAGACGTAATCGGGACTGAAATAGAGAGTATACAAAGGGCAATGCATTAAGTGACATACCTCTGACATGGTGAAGAGAAGGGGAATCTGTCCAGCGAAGTAACTACCGAAGAACATTGCACCGGAGAGGATGACGACAAAGGAGAGTCCACTCATGGACTCTATGTCAGCCATCTACAACAACAAGAGGAATGATAAGAAAGAAGAACTGCTAGACAGTACGCGGACGCTCGATCACAATCACTAATTGCACTCGATTCTCCCCGTAGAACGGAGAAATGTTTTTGATCGACTGGAGGCAGCGAAAGACATACAAACTTCTCTTCGGCCTGGACTGCATAAAGTGCGTCAGAGAGGACTCAGAGCAAAACTACGACAGTTCACGCACATCTAGGTTCTTATCCTGGCTTCTAAACTTCAATCAAAACTATTTTAAAATATACTTTCTAAAGCCAGCATTGTGGTGTGGGAATCGTTGATACAAGATACGGTAGGTTCGGCTAAAAAATGGAACATTTTCTTACATTTTTTCAATGGCCTATCACTACTCTTACTTGTATTGTGTCTCAAATTCTTCATTTTATTCCCTTAGGCTGGATCATCACTATTATGAGAAATTGCAGAACAAATTTCAAATAAATTATGGAGGAAATTTTATTTTCGCTAAACAACGTAGATGAATTAGGAATTTTCAGATCAATTGCACTCTCGTGGTGTGGCCAACACATCCAACAAAATTATGTTTTTTCCCCTGTAATTTTCCGCTGTAAATCGCTTCCGTTTTCTGTTTGGTCGCTGTTACTACGGCTTCGAGATTCACCATCTATGGCTCTATTTGTGGATCTCGTAATTAACACCAATAATGAAGTCGTACAATTCTTTTTCAGCATGCTAATTTGGCGAGCTATTTGTCGTCAGCATTCGGCAACTTCTCTTGGATTCCAGGCATGTTTTTCATCGACAGCATCTCCGCGAGAAGCCGAAATCACTCGAGAGAAGAAGACTCGACTACGACCTGAGGCCTTTTCAATTGACGGAGAGAACTACAATGCTGACGATCAGTGAGTCCATTTTGTTTTGAAGTTCTGTCTTTCTCCAAACGCGTATTACAATCTATCATTTAGTATTGTAGTTGAGGTGGAATGTATCTCCTGCAGTCGTTAATTTAATGCAGAGGCGACTTCTTCAGGTTTTTCGTTTCTTGACTCTGAGATATGTCATTTTCATTCAGGAAGATAATCCATTGTCTCTGTTGAAAAGAAGAATCGTAGACCACATGCACAAGACCTATCGTAAACCTGGTATTTTTTGATTGATTTCTACTTTTGCATGTGCGTTTCTTTAGGGGGTCGTTCACCGCGGTTCGCGGTGTGTGAGAGTGAACCGAGAGTTGTGAGCACGTTTGATAACTTCGACTCTCTTCTCACACCTGCAGATCATGTTTCCAGAAGACCAAGTGATACTTACTACGTGAATGGAGGACATTGTCTCAGGTATGAGGGGAATCACTCATTGTGTTATCATCTGTGCAATGTTGAGAGCACACACTTCTGCTCATCAACACAAACTAATGAAACAGGGACTGGATTCGTTCTTGGTTGTGGGAGATGTATACAGGTACAATTACGTTGCAACGACATTGTTTATGCTGTTTTCTTTCAGAAGAGATGAGATTGACTCCACTCACTACCCTTGCTTCCACCAAGTAAGAAATACACCGCAATTGTTTAGAGGAAAGCCTTTTAGATGGAATGCGTCAGATTATATACTCCTGATGAATTGTTCCAAACGAAGGTAGCTATAATCAAATTCTAACGGTTCGTATTATTTTAGCTTGGGGAGGAACTACCCATATTCGAGAAGGAATTGAAGGAGAGAACACCCCAGAAGCAAGAGAAACATACAATTGATACTGCAAAGGTATTCAGCTTATTATTGAGAGATTATCACTTACCTGATTAGGCATTGGAGATTCGTTTGAAGTCTACGTTGGAAAATCTCTCTGATGCTCTTTTCGGCGCAGAGTGTGAAAAACGATGGGTGGATGCCTACTTCCCATTCACACATCCCAGCTATGAACTTGAAGTTAGTTTGAATCATTCATTATCTCAAGCTGTACTAATCGCATATTGATGTATGTTCAGGTGTTATATGAGGGTCGTTGGTTGGAGGTATTGGGATGTGGGATCATGGAACAGAAACTACTCGAATCAGCTGGAGGTAAATCATTTGTTAAGTTTTAAATGAAATTTATTATTTTTAGTGAAAGAGAAGGTTGGATGGGCGTTTGGATTGGGGTTGGAAAGATTGGCAATGGTACTCTACGGAGTTCCCGATATCAGGTATTTGAAACAACACATCCATTATTTCTTTTTTTTCTAGATTGTTTTGGTCTCGTGACTCCGGTTTTCTCTCTCAATTTGAGAATCTGAAACCGGAAGATTCCATTAAATATCGTCCTATTTCTGCCCATCCGCAGGTTAATTCATCTTGTCTCGCATTAGTCCATATGTATTGATAGGTCCTGTTTGATATTTCCTTCTGGCTCCCTTCTGAAGTGCAATTCGAAGACATGAAAGCTGATGTGTGCGATGTGATAAGGAGTAAAGGAGGAGATTTGGTGGAACAGGTTAGATGGATGGAGATATTTAGAAAGCAATTATACTTTTTCGATGATGCCTTGACGTTATCCAAAATTTGTTGTCTAGGTCAAACTGACGGATGAATTTGTGAACGCGAAGAAAGGAAAGAAGAGTCAAACATACAGAATCGTGTACAGAAGTAATGAGAAGGCGCTTACTAAGGAAGAGGTACTTGTATATGGTAATGATATTTATAAAGTATCATATTTTAGGTGAATGTGATCCACAAGTCGATTGAAAAGGAATTGGTTGATAGATTTGGAGTGTCAATGCGATGATTTGTATGCCTTTATATTTTACTTCTCTCTCCCCTATCTCTTCCCATATCCTTTGTTTTTTAAATTAAGTTACAAGTAATTCCATGGCCAGACTCACTCTTAAGTATCTTTTCTTCTATTTCTCTCTCTCTAAAGAGACTTTTCCCTTATCAGTTGCAAGGAGGGAAGGGAATAGTATGCGTGGCCTTAGAAGTTGTTTGCCATCATCCTTTCCCTTCCACAAGGAATGTTCCATCTGAAGACTTCCCTTCCCTTTGAATGTCTCTTCTCATGTTTCCCCCTCTCACTAGGATGTCTTTTTTTGTGTTCCATGGATGTTATTCAATGGAATGAAAGGGACATTGGTCATCTCTCTTCCCTTCACTTCCCTTCACATCACGGGCGGTCCTAATTGACAAACATCCGTTGTAAAGTATTGCTGTCCTCTCACTCTCTTTCTCATCCCTCCTCATTTTCCATGATCTTGCGTTTCAGTCAGCCTCACGCCTAGTCCATTTAACAATTCTGCTTTGCGTAATTGCTTGACGGGTTCTAAATATCCTGGAAATACATCCCTTGTTAAGTTTGCACATGTTTTGTTCTCTTTACTTATCCTTGTTTGTGTTGTTTGAGTTAGATGAAGAGAAGTGTGTAGTATGCAATAGATAGGTATAGAGGTAATCTAAGTAGGTGAATTAATAGATACGAAGATTTGTTTTGAATGAACAAATGTGCAGTTGAAGGGACTGAAATGAGTGTAAGTGACAGTTTATGTTTACTTCTCTGTCCACTGCACAATTTCATTCTCTTTCCATCCCTCACTACCATTCACTCAATCATTTCGTTTGATCCAAGTATAAACGAAGTTCCATTCTGCTTCTATTATGTTCTTTCCTTTGGATGGTCTGAGACCATGCAAATATCTGTCAATATGTTTTCTGTTATTATGTCCTAAAATGTTCTCGTTAATCACAGAAATTAATTATAGGAGCGGGAGAATGGTGCGAGAGGAGTGAGGAGAGAAGACAGCGGAGAGGAGGGTGGAGGACCAATTGAGAAGATACTCATACAAAGGTTAGTTATTGAATTGAGAGGGAGGATAGATTGATGTCTACCATGAATACACGATTTGAATGGAAACATCGCAATTTTCTTTTGCCACGCGATTCTCGTTGCGAACTAATCCACGCATTCTAGTCAGACGCAAACATTTATCGTAGGTGTTATTTCTTTTATTAAAGTAACTATCTGGAGGCATAATTCCATTTAATTCGGGTGCCCCAACCCATTCACTCTGTCTGTATATCATCCTCATGCCCTTTGGTCTATCGCGAGAGATTGCCCATGAGTACAGGGAATTCCGTTCTTTCTGCCCTCTTTCTACACCACAATGTGTCATTTTCCTAATAGTAAGTCTATAAGAATGAAATGCAGACGAAGTGTGGAATTGCTTCCCCCTCTCATATTACAAGGTCGTTCTCCTTGATGCTTGACCCTCTATGATATCCTACTCGAGAGGTCTCTTCTCACTCATGTCCACTCAATTCTCCATTCAGATGTGCCCATCCTTTGCATTCCCTCATAGTCTTGTCCTTTTGTAGACAATCAATCATTACTTTCTTATGATGAGTACTGTCCTCTCATTCACTTGTATTCAATTGCTTCCAGATGAGGAAGGGTTCCCGATTGCGACAATGTCTATGGCTCATCGTGTTCCTTTGGGGATTCGGAGCTCTTTATGTTGGATTCTCTGGGATGCATCAGGGAGGATTGTGGAGGGAGAGGGTGAGTGAATTGTGAAGGGATGATGAGAGGGCGAGGATTTGAGTTGGAACGATATCCAGGAGATGTGGAGGATAGTGGACACGCATATAGAAGGAGACAAGCAGAAGCTGCAGGAGGGAAATGGGGAGTGGATGGAGAGAATGGAGTGGGCACTGAGAGGTTGACATTCAATGCACTACTGCAATTGAACTCTAGTCTAGGGGAGCAGAACAGTCATTGGCGGCCTTTGCCCCTGGTGGTCTTCCCCTTGATACTATGAGATACGAACCATCTCCTGGTACAATACCATGGAAGCAGTTCGATTCAAATGCTTACGTGGCCAAGGGAGCACTCAAGGTTGGATATATCACAAAGATGTCTGACTATAACATGATTTCAGACCGGAGAAGACCCGTATGCTGCAAACAAGTTTAACCTGAGAGCAGCGAATGAGGCATCCATGGACAGAACTGTTAGTTATTTGCCTTCTTTAAAAAACCTTGTTATTTGTGACTTTAGGGGTATTATGTTGGAATGATTTAGATTCCTGACAGTCGTGAAATGGTGTGCAAGAGTGTGAAGTTTCCACCATTGAATACACTCCCTCAAACATCCATCATTATCACTTTCCATAATGAAGCGAGGTGAGGGTTCGTTCACAGTAAATCTGTTACCCAATACGGAACGTTCTCCAGGGGCCGTGTGCATGGACCTCATTTCCGGGAAAATGAGCTCCATGCACACGGCCCCAGTCGGAAATCAAGTTATAGGAACTCATATTAATGAAATGTGTGAATCCATCATATATA
>JACMIF010002311.1:1742-18611 GCA_014805445.1 Diplogasteroides magnus | reverse complement strand
TCCATTTTTTTCCAATTTTTTGATGCCCTGAGGCAACGAAATTTTTTCATGTCAAACCGACCTCATATTCGTGATCTACGGGGTCGACTTACCCTAAAACCAAATTTTCGGCCCATTTGGAGACAAAAAGTCTTTTTCTGATTTTCACCATGACCCCGGGTCATGGTCCGAAGTGCGAAAAATGAAGTCCCGGGGATCAAAGTGGCATACAACATTGTCGACACCCCACATCGTGTAGAGCAAGAAAAATTAGATCTTACAGCTACGCTTGAGAAGAGCACCAAGTTTCACTGGAACAAACCAGTTCAGCTCCAAAAATTGGGATGATTCCCACCGGGTTGGGAGCGCAATATCTCTAGATATGAAAAAGCAATTGGAACGATATGTTGCAGAGCCATACATGTAGATTTTTTCAGAATTACTAGACAAACAAGTGCACAAGTGTTCCCTCAACTGTTTCAGTAGGCTGAAATTTTTCACACATGTTATATCAAAGATGTACATGACCGCTATGGTATTTGTTCCTGTCCTCTCTGATCGCTGTCGCTGGCATGACGTCACTAACACATGTGCATTTTCACTCATTTGTGACGCTATATTACGTTATAGAACGGTGATTCATGCCACGCTCTTCCTCGTACGTAACAATACGAACCCGACAAGCAAGATAAAAAATGAGCAAAAAGGTTTGGCGATCAGAGGATTCGAACCCCGGCCTTGAGAATGCCAGTCAAACACACTGGCGCTACACCACGAATCGGGGGTCCAACGCGCAGGGGTGACCGTGGGAATGCCGACTTTAACTTGCTGTACATTATCATGTAAATCATAACTCCGACAGTTTCTTCGTTCATAGTTTTAGAAGAACGCTTCAAATTACTTAGAATAACTGCTTCACATTTTCTATTCCATCATCCGCAGTAATTCACCGTGTACGCATAATAATAGTGAAATATAAATAACAGACAGTAGGGCCATGCGTTTGTAAAATGAGCATTTCATGGAAAACATCCATGGTACACGTGTTCTTGTTGACTAACACGTCAGAGGACATTTGGCTAACCAGTTGATTCTGTTTCCAATATGACTCTCTTCCCTCATTGCAGGTCGGCATTGATTCCTTTTCCACCCATTCCCTGGATGCCTCTCAACCATGGCCAATGCCCGACTCTTCACTCATGATCGCCCATGAAGCAGTGGCTGACAGAAGTCAACTGGTGAGGCGAACGGGCCAAAGACAAGAGAGGGCCAAGGACATTTGCGCTACTATGGTGACGTGGACATATGCGCCATCATCGTTGTCATTATCACGGTTCAATAGTCCATTTCACCCTAATTGCGCAAATGTTCATAGCGCTCCAGTCTTCTTCTCAAGATGCACACCAATTGGGGTTGGCTTAATGCTATGAACATTGTATGTTTTAGTTGCTTAACTATCGCAGGCGTATCATTGTAGGTTGTAGGAAATTGTCCCCAGCATTATGCATAGCCTGATTCAACGATGCACCTGGTTCGGGGATTTCGTTGAGCGTTTCTGTTGAAATAGCTCTACGTCTAGTCAGCAGTTAGTCAGGACTTTTAAGTAGCACAAAATATCTTGTCTTGTTCCAGCTGCAAATCTGCCCTGACGAATTGGAGTCGGCGTCGTGGTTCAGTCGCCAGCAAGTGAGGGAGGCATGGCAGAGGACGATGGACGATCCATTCCTCAAGGTTTGGATACGATAGTTGGGATACTTTAGTGGGAAATGGTATATGTTTCATTAGCGAAACTACGATAGTGATTGCTATTGGCATCAGTGATATCTCGGTTTATATATTGTTAGAGCGAAACGCAATTTCCAAGGGTTTGTGAACGCGAAAATATTTTTTAAAAAAAGTTCTGGGTACAGTACTCGATTGAATCTTGGATTACGGTGGAGGCATACGGTAGTCTAGGTCACCTGATTCAGGGAATCTCTCGCAATCCTGAAGAGCGTCTGCATTTGAAGTACATCCCTCCTGCAGGCGCCATTGCCCATAAGATCATTACACAGTGGCTTCAGAGGAAGGAATGAGGTGGTACAGACAGTCAGGAGGCCAGTACATGTGAATATTCCGTTTCTTATATTCTTAGTCTGTCTCAGCGATCAGCTGATATTATATTACTATATATTTTGTGCCAAAGAATGCCAACCGAGGGACTTTTGGACTTGTTTTGTGCTGATGCTAGGCGCATATCTTATGAATTGTGCTCAAAACCTATTGTATTATGGTGTCAGTGGTATAGGTCTCGGTGCACTGATTTGACATTGCGGTGATTCATTTGCAGCCCGCTGTTTTTACCCTGAAATTGTGAAAAATATATTCAATATTAAAAAAATCCCCGTATTTGTTGAGAAAGGATTTCACGATCGATGTCTTGCGAAGAGAAGAGACCTCACTGCGCAACTTGTACCATTGTGTGCCTCTGTTGTGTGCTGATTGACAAGTTGACAAGGAAGAGATATGAACAGAAAAGAGAAACGAGTTCATGTCACCGATCGAAAGAGCGAAATATCATGAATGAAGATGGGCGAATGAAGCAGTATTGACACACATTCAAACGGAATTTGTTCGTCGAACTACCTAACAAAGTGAGCGATACCACGCAAAAGACTGCGATGCGTTCAAAATGAACTGAAGACAAAATGGGTAAATTCTGCTTATATTTACACATACTGGAAAGTGAAGATTGCAAACATTAAATCGCTGCCTATCCCCACATCCAGGGGGCTCCTCCCCACGGATCTGAAAAAGAAAGATTGCAAATAGTTGAAAGAAAAGCGATAGTAACAGTAAAAACAACATACTTCCCCATCCACCGTGACCGTGACCGCCCCATCCACCATGACCACCACCCCAACCTCCGCGGCCTAAAAGGAATTCATCACGCCAGAACTTGCCTGGCCACAAATGTAATATTATAAGTGAAACAACTATTAGTTACTCAGACAAAATGATAAATACAACAGTTCCAGCACCAACCTCCCCATCCTCCGTGTTCGTGACTGTGGCTGTGGTGATGACCTCCCCAGCCTCCACGTCCGCCGCCGCCTCCCCATCCTGCAATTTGGATCTACATTTGTAAATCTGATACTTCTACCGTAGTAATTTACACAGTTAAGCTCTAGCTTTATTCAAAGCGTGACGTTTTCAACTAGATAACATGCACATAGCTATGTTCCCAGTATAAGAGATCACGCCTTGATTAAGTCCCGGTGTAGATTACAACGGCGGTAGAAAATTTGAACTTTTGGACCAAAAAGAAGAATCAAATGCAAGCGGATAGGGCAACACATATATAAAATAGCAAGAAAATCGACGAACCACCATTGTTTCCTCCCCATCCACCGCCATTATTACCTCCCCATCCACCGCCATTATTACCACCCCATCCGCCTGAGAAAAGTGATGTTCTGATAACTCTGATAACATGCAACCAAACCTCCATTGCTGCCGCCACCTACAAAATGGTATTTCCGGTGAAATAAAGAAATATAAGCATACCTCCTCGTCCTCCACCTCCACCTCCACCTCCACCTCCACCTCCACCTCCTCTGCCGCCACCACCTCCACGACCGCCACCACCTCGGCCTGAACAAGCACATTATCATTGAAATGGGATTCGACTTTTTCCACAAGAATAGAGATTAATGCAGAAATGATGACATACGCAGATATCATGCGTAAAGATTTTGCTAAGCACTGAAACATTGAATGATTACCTCCTCCACCCCCTCTGCCGCCTCCTCTACCCCTCTGTGCCATGGTGAAGGCAACAAACATCCCGAGCAGGAGTAATATACATAGCCTCATCTTCAATTTAGACAACTATCTGAACGGGTGTGCCCTTTCTCCTTATATACGCTGACTGTCGACGAAACCATGCGACACTTCGCGAGATTGACTGTTTTGATTCTCTTCTTGATAGAGTGTTAGATGACGCTATCTCGTCATCGTCTAGCTCACTCCTATGCGCCGAATACTTTTGTTCTCTTCATTCACTTTCATTGGGAGAAGAAGTATCGAATGATCGCTGACCTCTTTGTTGGCTGGACGATCGAAGTTATAACTATATTTTTTAAAGTTTCAGCGGAACATCTGCTCAGCTCAGATACTCTGAATATAATCGCTAACGTCAATAATAGGAACATTAAGCATAATCAATGTTGAGGCGTTTTTTTATGTCCGAAAGTGCATAAAAATAAAAATAAGTATTCAGAAGTTTAGGGTAGTTTTCGGAACTTGTCAGATTTTTACCCCTTAGCATTGCAAATGCACCGAATCGAGGTCCGAAAGCAACACTATATTATGTGTTAATTCGTCAGACATTTTATAAAATTTCTTGTTGATTATCATATTTGATGGGGGCGGAATAGCACAGTGTTTGTGCACTCAGCGCTGTTACGAGATCGACCCCGCCCTATAGAGGTACAGCCAATCCAGGGAGCAAAGAAATTCTGGTCGCCGAGCCGGTAAATCACACCTGTGCGCACAGCAGGTCACAAATGTGCAGTTGCCCCTATGGCCTGTTGTGACTGGGTCTTGTCCTGGGGCAAAGCTTGGGGGATTGTAGACGTAGCTTGCGATACTACCAACATATTTTAACATGGGTGGGTTCGACTGGATTAGAATATCTAAAACGTAAGATCAATTGAATGCAGTAGTAACCAAGGACTACACTAGTCTGTACAAACGAAGCAATACTTACACATATACATACGGAAGTTGTCGGCGAACTGCCTAACTGCCAGTGCCAACAAAGCCACTTACAAAAACTCGATGCTGTGTTCAACATATACCGGAGACAAAATAAGAAGAATTTATGCGGATATTTACACATACAAGGAGATCAAGATGATAACAAAATCGCTGCCTATCCCCACATGTTTCCACCGCCACGTGCCCACCATGGAGATCCACCCCATCCTCCCCATCCTCTTCCTGCAAAGAACGAACGTGGTAAATGGACACTTGGACAAGGAAACAAATTGTAAAGAACAATGAAAGCAACGCACTTCCACCCCATCCACCGCGGCCGCCCCAGCCTCCATGACCTGAATGAATTTATAACACTAGCCGAGCAAATATTTAATCTACATCTGGAACTGCTGACATTGTATAATACTTAAATCTAGAAAGATTTCAATAATAATGCAACTACATTAATACTAACCTCCGCCGTGCTCATGGCTGTGGCTATCGTCACGCCCTCCCCATCCTCCGCGCCCGCCGCCGCCACCACCGCCATTGTTGCCACTGTTGCCGTTGTTGCCTCCCCATCCTGGAAGAGAAATTATTTTGTGGATTATGCTAATGATGCACTCACCCCCTCCGTTTCCTCCATTTCCACGACCTCCGCCTCCTCCTCCACGTCCGCCTCCTTAAGAACAATCTTATAGTGAACACGGACTTCGTTTACGGACTGGATATGTTCCATCATTAGTTTATATATTAGTCAAATGAAGTAACTTTGTCCTCACCAGCCTACAGCGTTGCAGAACATGGAATAGATAACATGGAATACAATACTACGCATTTTCTGACCCATTGCAGATTCAGCGGACATGTACACATAAAAACAATAAATACAAACCTCCATTGTTTCCTCCCTGTCCACCGCCGTTATTGCCTCCCCATCCTCCGTTGCCTCCACTTCCTCCGTTTCCGCTTCCCCAGTTACTTCCCAGCGGTACACCACCGTCATTGCTGCCGTCATTGCCGCCCCATCCTCCACCTGGAATAATTGAGTGAATTTCTCGCTACGTTTGTACATTGGAACTGAGGTCGATACTATCAGTTATTAGAAGAATTAGTTTGTATAATACCTCCATTGCTGCCAGGTGGTCCAGCTCCTCCGCCGCCTCCGCCTGCGAAATTGCTTGGTTGATGAAAACTATAAAATGAACAAACCTCGTCCTCCACCGCCTCTACCGCCACCGCCACCGCCACGACCGCCACCTCCACCTGACCAAGAAGATTTTATTACAGCAAATACATATTTTCTAAGTAACTTAGAGCCAGATAGTGCTTACGGAATCATTTGTCATGTAAAATTCTTACTATTGTAAGCAATGAAATACTGTCATAAGCATAAACATTAAAACATACCTCCACCGCTACCGTCTCCACCCCATTGTGCCATTGTAAGGGCGACACATACCCCGAGGAGAACGACTATCGACCACTTCATCTTCTTTTTGGACAACAGTCTGAACGGGTACAGTTTCCCTCCTTATATACGTGCTAGTCGATTTTCAGCGAAAACGTGCGACCCTTCGCAGAGTCTCGTTGTGTTGATTCTCTCCTCGATCATGTGCAAGATAGCGCTATCTCGTTATCGTCTAGCTCATCTCTCTACGCCGAACACTTGCTTTCTCTTCTCTCAGTAGGGAAAGAAGTATCGAAAGATCGTTGACCTCTAGGGAATTGGCCGATCGAAGCTGTGACTGCGTTGTTCAACGAAGCACCGTCATCATCCCGGAAGTTGTGCATGCATTTGTAACAACACAATAATAGGGGTTGATGAGTAATATTGGGCCATTCCTGTGCTTGCCGTAGTATCTATAGTTAGTCACACCCTCGAGGAGATGGATCCGTTGCACATATGATGTGTTGTCGCGAAGGCAATAGTTGTTGCAATTTTGCATAGCGGGCTAATAAATGATCACTGACTACTCGATGCAGTGCGCTTGCACCCGCTCTCTGTCCACCATTGCTTCCCTCTCAGAACGAGTTATTCGTAGATGAACGTTAGATCATCTCTAACATTGCAATGGGCTGTTCTCTTGAACTGGAAACGTCATTTATTAGGAGTCGAAATGCTTTTCTTTAGGCAATAAGTCATTTCAGTGTATTTAGAGGGCTGCGTAATTTGTAGGTTGTGGAACGTGAATATGCTGCGGTATGAGGAATAGAAATATTTATCACTATTAAAATATGCGGAGCTTGTTCTAGAGTTAGACGACGTGAAACGGTCATTGACAGAGGGATTTCAATAGTCATACTCTCATTTGCCTCTCCTCTCCCATTTTGCCGTTCATGCCGACCGCTTGGCTTGACATGTCCATGATTCCACCACTAGGATCCGTGTTAATGTTAGCGCCTGAATCAGGGAATATGTGGCATCATAAACCGGTTAATGATTCCGACCCATTTGTCTCTTTCCTCTGGCGTTGAATTTCGCTCCTCCTCCACCCATTCCAGCATGCATACTTCCGCCCATCCCTGAACAAACAATAGTGATTTAGAAGCCGCTCCGGAAACATAGACTCACTTTGTTGCACTGACATTCCAGCAATACAAGCAAGTACAATGAACACAATCACAAGACGATTCATGGCGATCTGTAATACATGGCTTATTCCTCCGATGAACGATGAACAGAGTAAATGATGACTGTTTCTCACCTAATGAATGGGAATATGAGATTCCCAATGAAAAACAATTCCGGTCTACTTTTATATAAACGAATTGTTTATCTCCCCCTCTTTCACGGAAATGTATGCCATCAGAAAACTTGTCTTCCTTCTTCCACGAAGTATATTTTAGTGCATGTTTTGATACGTTCCTCTCGTGAGCACCTGAATTTCCCGTGTCGATGTCTAGTTTTGGTCTGTTCAATTGCAGTATTTATAATAACAAAACACGTTATGTACAGATATTATATACAACACACACAAGAAATGGAAGAATGGTTTCAGCTTCGCAGTTCCCGAAGAATCCTCATTACGTTGTCAGTCTGCAAAGACAAATCTTAATCTTCAATAAATATGAAATTTACCGGATTGTCATGACGCCTCGAACTCTCGAAATCAGCCAGGCTCAACTCATCCC
Source organism: Diplogasteroides magnus (assembly GCA_014805445.1). Classification (NCBI taxonomy): domain Eukaryota; kingdom Metazoa; phylum Nematoda; class Chromadorea; order Rhabditida; family Diplogasteroididae; genus Diplogasteroides; species Diplogasteroides magnus. The sequence continues at coordinate 10,757 of JACMIF010002311.1, read as the reverse complement.
TAGCATCTAACTGTCCATGGCCGTCTTCAACATAAACGTTCGGCATGACTCATAACGAAATCGCTTACTGTCCACAGCCATCCTCTTTCCTCTGTGAAAGTTGCCGTTGAAGTTGCCTCCGCGGGGTCCATGGAATCCGAAATGACCTCCTCCTCGACCGAAGTTGGCGTTTCCACCTGAAGATCTCACTCCTTTTGGTTCGGGATTGATGGAATTACCGAAATTTCTATTTCCTCTGCTAAAGCTCGCTTGACTATTGAATCCTCCTAAAACAAGATCATTTAATTGAGAAATTTACAGTTGCTTACTTTGTTGTGTAGACAGTCCGACAAAGAGAATGGAGAAGACAATAAAACAAATCAGCCAGCGGCTCATATTTTTTGCTGCAATGACTTTCTAGTGAGACGGAAAGGAAAGCTCGTCGAACAGCTGACGCGAAGAAATCCTTAAATATTCGCTGAGTTGCACTTATGCTTTCGTCTTATTCAACGAATGCGCGACCTTTTCTCATCGGATGCCCTCCACTCTCATTTGCGCATTCTGCCTCGTTGTATATACATCACACGACCTGCTTCCTCGTTGTTTATTCTGTATTCGCCCGACAGTGTCACTAGAATTGGGTCACAAAGGACAATACAAATTCACATCCTTCTGACACAAGAGGAATTATTGCAAATTGAAAGTACAATACACACCCAATGAGCAAAAATCGTGAAAAATTAAGTTCACCACGGTGATGATATATTTTGCTAATGCTATTTATTTTTTCAAGGTCGTTTGCGAACATTTCTGTACTTGTCAGTGACACTCACAGAAGGCATTCCACAAATAAGAATCGAGGGAAAGCAGAATTGGCGGGTCATTAGTAATGACTCATTACTTGCAATATCTCCCAATACAAACATCAAATTTTATAACATGTTTATTCCAATATGACACAATATGAATCATTGATGGACTTTCTTCCACTATCCGTTGTAGCCGCGTCGCACGAAATTGATCGCGGTCACTGCAATGCAAATCAAATATATTGTGTTTTAGGAGAACAGAATAACTGTCTTGTCGCTTTGCCCTTCCTCCAGTGCCTGATACACTTTCCTGTGCTCCAGCCCTCACTGTGCTATCTGAACAAAAAATGTTGTGGTCGGATTCGTCAATTCAACGTACCTGCTTCTTTCCTTTCCCTTACACTCGACTCAGCGGTTCTTTTTCTCAATGTCAGTATTGTATCAGCGTTCATACCTGAAATATATCGACTGTAGTTAGGACAAAGAAGATGTTGATACGGGGGCTACCTTGCTGCGAAGATACTCCGATCATTAAGCATAGAACGATGAGACAAATCAATGAGTAAATCATATTTGTTGGTGGCCCAACCAAAAAAGCAGACGATGTGAATGTATGCCGTTGACTGTTTATGTACAGTTGCAGGAGTGTTGTTTATCATCCTTGTATTCGCTATCTTACGAATGTATCACACTAACTAATTGTCCCCTCCGTTTCTGCCGCAGTTGATAAGATGATGACGTTCGTCAACTGCCATTAGCTGTATGAACTCAAAGCAACAGTAACATGTCGATCGGCGAATTTTGCGTCACCTCGGACCGTGCACCGACAATCGGAATATGAATATGATTATCAGAAAAAGATCGTAGAAATGCAATTGAATATTGGTCGCAGATATCTTTTTTTATTAGATGACGTCTTGTATGGCGTCATTTCCTTGTCCCACTTCGTCGAAGCCACTATCAAACGTTAATAAGTGCTTTCGAACTCGATTTTACAGATGCAGTTTTCATGAGGAAATGAGAAAAAACTGAACCCGGTGACAGCTGTGTGACACATAACGACAAATTGACAATTACAAAGTTCAAATCGATGTTCTTTCATAATCTTTATGTAAAAAATACAATAATGTCATACAACAACTATTGTAATTCAACATGAAATATTTTGGTGACCTGATTGATGATATTGTTAGGTATTGCTACTATTCATTTCCCCCATTCGTGACATCAGCGTCCACCTCCCCATTGACCAGCAGCGTTCATGCCTGAATTGTGCTTCTGGTTTCCAGAAAAATAATTTCTTCGAACCCGTCTTTATTCCTTGATTAGCAGCATTCATTCCCGTATTGGCATCGAATCCTCCCCAGCCTGAAAATGGCACTACATTTTATTCGCTATCAGAAAATGTGAACTTTCTTCCCCTTTCCGCTCATTTCTGCCATACCACTGCCTCCATGAGGTACACCAATTACGATGAAACTCCGACTTTCCTTATACCATGCATCTACTCAAACAAACGCAGCCTACCTGTTTGCCGTCTTCCACGAGCTGCGTTTATTCCTCAAATGAGGTTTTCGAGTTCTTCTTCTTTCTGTAGTTTATTTTTACCTGCTTTAATTCCGGAATTGGCCGCCTCCATTCCAGTATTAGCTCCGAAGCCTCCCCAACCTGAAGAAGCAATTTTGAACATGTTAAATTTCGACAGACCTTGCTGTACAGAGAATCCAATCATGGTGCAAAGCACGAGGGCACAGAGTAGCTGGCTATTCATGGTCAACCTGAAGGAATTGCGAAAGCTAAAAGTGAACCACAACAATACAAATGTGCACAGATGGATAGGATTACTTTTATAGTTAACCGGCCGTGTTCAATCACCTCTCGTATTGCCCGGGTGAGATTTGTTGTGTACGAATGTTGTCAATTCTTTGATCATCAACTGATCTTCTATGGGCGATGATAATACGAGAGCCGTTGCTCGTAAACGTTCCTTTACTGTCTGTTGTTACAAATTGGCACTAGAACCTGTATTTATCTGACAGATGACAACATTGATGTTCACAAATATTAAAACATGCACATTTTCGTTCGATATAGTGACAAAAGCGTACGAGCCTCAGCTATTTATTTATGTTCTCTGCTACTTATAAGTGCTTGATGAGTTGTTATTCGAAGTCGGTCTTGAACGTCTTTCCTTGTGAAGTCTATACGTTGTTCTCGTCTTGTGCCATCTACTTTTGCCATCATGTCTCATTTTCCACGAACAGCAGTCATACTGCCTCCTCTTGGTCCCTCGACGTGCACTGCAGCAGCGGGTCTTCTCACAGCGCCGACCACGACTGAACATTTAGTACTGATAGTGGACTTCGCCTAAACCTCAACATCTGAACTTTAGTTTAAGAAGACTTCACAAGGGTGGTTCATTACAGAAATTTTAATAATTGTATTATGTAAGACGTCCGATTGGGTTCTAAAATGGATCAAGGAGGCCTACCAGCACGTTTTCCTCTAGCATGGGCTGTTGCACTTCCACCTCTTGGTCCTTCCACGTGTACTGTTCCAGAGGGTCTTGCAGCGCCAGCAACGACCACTTAATGGACAGAGGCGAGATATCTACCATGATGTAGAAGGCTACTCTACAACATACCAGCTTGTGTGGAAAGGTTAACCAAGACGAAGAAGATGAGAGCACCGAGCAAGAGGAGGTTCATGGTGATTGTTGAGTGTACCCAAGACTATTTTTATATGAAGACAGACAAAGAAGGAACAATGATCATCACTTGCAAACGAGGATGTTATTTATAATACCTTCTTCTTATTTTGATGCGAAGATCACTCTTTCACTTCTTGTATTGATGTCGTTGTCATATGTTATGTCCGTTTCAACACGGTTGCAACTGCAGAAATTGGACTCGCCGCAACAATTCTGCTGTTGGTTAGGCGTTTCGATTGCCATTGCACGACGGATGACGAAAGGGATGAAGGACAACTGAGCCAGTCGCCATATGGGTGAAATGTACATTTGTGCCATTGAAATGACCGGCGCCTTCGCTCATTTCACCATTATGACCCAAAGGTCCATGGCGCTCATGTCATTCACCCGAACGATAGGCCATTCCATTGAATGGCCTATGTTTTTATTGAATGGATGTTTTTAATGGACGTCCTCGCCACTCGCCTGCTTGCTATTCTGCGCCGCTGAGGGCAGAAATAAAATGTGAAGGGTAACATTGTGAAAGATCTCCATAAACATTGGATCAGAACACCTAACAAAATGACTTTTGCATAAGTGGTCCAGCATCTTTATACGCACATTCGGTGGAGTGTATTCGCTGATTATATTATTCAGACAAAGGCAAATCAAGCAACAAGCTCTATAAGATCATCCGTAGTACGGTCTGCGTACTACCCGAACATTTCCTTTTGGTCCTTGAAAAGCCGCAGTGCGTCCAAATGTTCCGCCACGCGTAATCTGAATCAACATTGAGTATCTTATTGATTCAGCTTTACGGTATTGCCTCTTCACTCTGTTTCCGAGAGTGTGTTCCTCCCTTCTCGACGACTGAATGGGATACTCATATTGTTCGCAGACATCAGTCTTACTCTGTTGTGTCGAATGGTCTACCATAAGGCAAAGAAGAAGCACTATGATCAGGATGTGGTTCATGTCAGCAAAAATGCGAACGATAATGACCTCTCCAGAGTGTTTCCGGGTTCCTAAATACCTGTTCATGTGCAGTGGGATCTGTTTTGGGGAAACAACCTGAATTCACACTTTCAACTATTTTGAAGTTATCACAGTGAAGGCGGAATTTCCGATGTTGATATTTAGATAGCTTTCAATAATGATAGGTACGTACAACCGCCTTTATTCAGCGTTCAAATGCAAACAGTGGATCTTCTTCGGCTGTATAGCTCCTCAAATACGTTGGGCGAGCTACTGCATCCAGTATTTTCTCACGTAGTGCTTCCATCGGTTCATATCGAACATAAACTAAATCGGACAATGATAGATGTTCGGAACTATTGTTTAGTGTGTCACTAACGGGAAAAAATAACAGTCGTCGAAAAAGAATACGATCACCACAGGCAACTCCTTGACTTCAAGTGTTTAATATAAAGCCCCTGCAATCTGCATATATATATCAAGCATGTAATTTAATACATTAGAACTGCGCAGTGTGGTTGTGATGATGGTAACATTTTTCAACTGTCAGTATTTTCCAATTTGCGGCACCCTAACTATTATACGATCGAGCCTGACGTTGTGCATCATTTACTGCTCTGCCCAACCGAAATGGTCCTCCTTTTTCATGTTCAGCGACTAAGCAAGGTTCAATTTAACATAAATAATAGAAGTAAAGCTCACTTATCTCAATTGATATCGACATAACAATGCAGATCAACAGTAGAAAGATGATACTATTCATGAAAGCTGAAATTATTGATCTCATAACGCACACGCGATGAAGCGACAGAGCGGCCGTGTAATAACATTACAGTAGAAAACAGCGATAGATAACAACATTTTGTTTGGCAAAGAACAACCTGATTTCTTTTTGCAGGAGCACGAGCCACCAAGTATTCGCCAGTTATCACAACATGCATTGTATAATAGATAACGTACGACTTCTCTGAATGCCAAGTTCCGATCTGTTGTCAATGCAGGCCGTGCATATGCGGTTCAAGGATGTTCTATGAAATCATTTTATCGAATGGATTCTCGAAAGACTTGGTCGAGATCGGAACTCGTCGCTTATCCGGCCTTGGGCTTTGCAGCGGCCGCTCCCGCAGCCTTCGCTCCTCCAGCCTTCGCTCCACCAGCTCCGCCGTGAGTCTCTGGAATGCATTGTCTCTTCCTCTGGACCTTGTTGTTTCAATTACTTACACTAGAACTAAGCCCAATTACCACGTGGGTGGACCAGGAATTTGGAACTCAAGGGCTCTGTCCGCCACTAGATATGTCTACTGTTTCGCATGTGTGTGGGTTGAAACGTACGGTCAGCCTCTCGCTTTCCCTTGGCGTGAACGGATCCTCCTGCTCCTCCTGCATGGGCTGAACCTGCTACGCCCTTTCCTGCGGCTCCCGTGGCTTTCACTGAACAAGGAATTATGTAGTATACTAGATTCTCCAGTTGATTTCAAATAACGTCCGAAAGAACTCATGGTTAAGTGGCTCGTTTTAGTCAACTCGTGATGGCTCAGAACGAACGACTCACTGCCTGCCTGTCTGCCGAGCCTAACGTTGGCTCCGCCAGAACCTCCTCGACTTCCGCCGTTGAGATTCGCACTGCCCTCTGGAAGAGAGTACCGATGATTGGAAATGCTTCTGGGCAGTCCCTATCGCTTAGTAGCTACCCCTTGCCGAACTCACTCTGTGCCATGGAGATGGCGACGACGGCGGAGATGAGCACAAGGCAGATGAGGAGACGGTTCATGATTACTGAATGACTCCATGCTTGAAGAAAGTGAAAAATGAATGAAAGACGGAAAGGCCAAATCCCAAATAAGAAAGTAAGAGTTGTTCTCAGAAGCTGATCGTTGCTCGACTGAAGTGAGCGGTGGCGGTGGCGATGAATGCTCAGACGTTGCTTAAGTACTGCCCCGCCAAGTCGACCCCAGTAAAATCTGGAACAAAAATAACTCGTTGTCTCTGTTCTCTCCTGCGCTGGATCCTCTCAAGTGTTGGTGATAACCATCCAGAAGTGGGAAAAGACGACAGACTGTGAAGATTCATCGTCGTAACAGAAGGAGAACGAGAATTGGTCGACTCCTGGGCGGCAACTTGAATTGGCATTCGGAGGCACCGTAAACAAGGAGAAAGTAGCGCTTGTGATTTTACCGATTGTGCGCTGTGATATGAGCGCTATTTTTTGTTTTCTACTGCACGTTGCTGCAAGAAAGAGGAAATGTGCAGAATATGCGTATCCCCATTATGCTTCGGTTTACATAGCAAAAAGTGCTGCTGTAAAAGTCTTAAAATCATACAGTCCATGTAGACTATTGACATTTTCTCTTTTATTTTGTCCGTGAATGATATTGACACCACAATGCAGATCAACAGTACAGACTACATATTACAGTTTATAATAGAAGCAGAAAATTCAGATTTCATAATGGCCAAATTATAACATTATGAAGCGACGGAGTGGCCGTGTGGATGACAGGATGATAGCGTTAGATAACAAACATTTGGTTTGGCTAAGAACGACCTGATTTTTTTGGCGGGAACACGAGTCACCTAGTATGCATCAGAGCTGGACATTGATTTTTTTCGGTAAATCGTTAAACCCTTAATTTAACGGTTGAGAGTCGTCAAATTTAACGGAAGATCTTGCTCGATTTCAGCTGTCAATTACCTTTAAATTTAACGACTTACGCTCAAAAATCAATAAAAGAGGACAAAAGTAGCCGATAAAAATTGACAATTTGCCAAATTTTAAAGACGTCGAATCGATATCGGATTACGTTACCCTAAATTAATGTATTTCGTGACATTACCGCCTGCCGGGTCTCTACTGAATTTAAATATTTAATTTTAAACCGTTAAAATTCAACGGCGTCGTCGTTAAATTTTAACGGCTAAAATTTAACGAAAATAACCGTTAAAACCGTTAAATTCGGTTAAAATTAACGTCCAGCTCTGGTATGCATCAGTTATAACAACGTGCATTGTAGATAGGGTAAGACTTCTTTGAACACCAAATTGCGATCTGTTGCCAATGTATGATGTGCACATGAGGCTCAAGGATATTGTATGAAATTTTTTATCGAATGAATTCTCGAAAGACTCGGTCGAGGTCGGAACTTGTCGCTTATCCGGCCTTGGGCTTAGCAGCAGCCGCTCCAGCAGCTTTAGCTCCGCCTCCAGCAGCTTTAGCTCCCGCTCCACCGTGGGTCTCTGAAAGGCATCTGACAGTTTGTCAGTATTCCTACTTACTCTAACAGTAAGACAACTACAACGACGGTGTGGCAGGAACTTGGAACACAAGAGCCGCCACTAGGCGTGTCTATTGTGTCGCTCATATATGGTTATAAACGTACGGTCAGCCTCTCGCTTTCCCTTTCCGTGAGCGGCTCCGGATCCAGCAACTTTAGCTCCGCCTCCAGCAGCTTTAGCTCCCGCTCCACCGTGGGCCTCTGAAAAGCCAGTTTGTCAGTTTGCCTACTTACTATAATAGTAATACAATTACAACGTGGGCGGACCAGGAATTTAGAACTCAAGAGCAGTGCCCGCCAATATGAGTGTCTATCGTTTCGCTTATTAATGGTTGTAAACGTACGGTCAGCCTCTCGCTTTCCCTTGCCGTGAGCGGCTCCTCCTGCTCCTCCTGCATGGGCTGCACCTGCCGCGCCCTTTCCTGCGGCTCCTGTGGCCTTCACTGAACAAGGAAAAACATTAAAATGGGATGTTTATTACAATTCTTTTACGATTCGAATCTGGAATTCCCAAAATAGGTTATTATTGGAAATAGGCATCGTGGGGAATATCAAGAGCTAGAATTTGATGATAAATGTCCAGGGTTGAAATCAAGCCTTCAACAACTTATGCACTGTCAAACGTCTCGGCCGATTCAGATCGTATAAAATTTTTCAAAAGCACGGTTCTATGCTTTCAGAGCTTATGAACAATTTTCGCCCTCCTAATGTTCGACTACAGACCAAATAACTATATTTTTTATTGTATTTTCCGCTTCACAGTTACAGGGACGATGGAATCACATGAATTTGCACAAAATAATAGATGCATTTTGGCAGTCCATATCGCTTAGAGGTTGCCACTTGTGTACTTACTCTGTGCCATGGAGATGGTGACAACGGCGGAGATGAGCACAAGGCAGATGAGAAGACGGTTCATGATTACTGAATGACTCCATGCTTGAAGAAAGTGAAAAATGAATGAAAGACGGAAAGGCCAAATCCCAAATAAGAAAGTAAGAGTTGTTTTCAGGAGTCGATGGTTGCTCAACTGAAGTGAGCGGTGACGATAAATGAACAGATGTTGCTTAAGTACTGCCCCGCCAAGGCGACCCCTGTAAAATCTGGAACAAAAATAACTCGTTGTCTCTGTTCTCTCCTGCGCTGGATCCTCTCAGATGGTGGTGATAACCATCCAGAAGTGGGAAAAGACGACAGACTGTGAAGATTCATCGTCGTAACAGAAGGAGAACGAGAATTGGTCGACTCCTGGGCGGCAACTTGAATTGGCATTCGGAGGCACCGTAAACAA
>JACMIF010002310.1:7535-18619 GCA_014805445.1 Diplogasteroides magnus | reverse complement strand
CAGTATATTTGTGGTGCACTCTGGAATATAATATGCAGTGATCATTGTTATTCAAGCACTGAGAAAAATTGCAGAACAAAACATAATTCGGTCGGGTAATTATGGCGCACCCTGTATAACCTTCCATTGAAACCTATTCCAGCCGGGTTTAGGCGCAGCCATGTTTCAGGATACAATAGAATCGCGCCCATCACTCACGCCGGTCGTCTCTTCTGCATTGCCTACGGCATTTGTGGCATTCCGTTCACTATGATCATCATCGCCAACGTGGGACAGTATCTGAATCAGTTTGCTGGAGACTCGAGACGAAAGGTATACAGTAGTTTATAATTTCGCGAGTCGGATAATAGCTTACTGCTATAATTACAACGAGTATGGTCTAGGATGACTGTTTTTAAAGTGAGTTTCACATCTTGCTATTGTAGGCATTTTATTCAAAGTATTCAATGGGAGTGGTGATCCTTCTCGTAGTATAACATCGAATATTAATAATAAAATTCCTTTAGATTGAAGAGTACCGCGAGAGGCGCAGACGCTCCAGGGCTTCATTGACTGGTTAGCCCCATAATCGTTTACTTTTCCTCCCCAATGCTTCACTAGGCAAGCAAGCATACTATGAACAAGAGGCATAAGTTGCGAATCGTACTACTGCCATTAAGGCTACTTCGCACACTATCCAGGTTTCGGTCATTCAGGCCGTGAGATCGAGGATTCGCCCATCCAAATCGCCTCTCTAGCTCTTCTCATCATATTCCTGCTCTATGTGGCGCTTGGAGCGATACTGTTACCGGCCTTAAATGGAGAAGTGAGAATATTCACTACGATTACATCGCATAGTGCATCCATTCGAAAAAGAGCACATAGGGTATTTCTGGGCATTGGCTGAATGACTTCTGTCACATGGGCATTTACGTCATAATAGTGAAGTGGACATTTGCGCCGTGAGATGACGGAGCTAAACAGGAGTAACGTTTAAACATAATATGCTTACTCTTTCAGATAGATTTCTTCAACGGGCTCTACTACAACTTTCTCTGCCTCACAGCCATCGACTTTGGACAATTGGTGCCTTCCAAGTATGTTTCAAGAAGAATTTATAGGTTGAATTCATCGGCAAATATGTTAGCATCCAATTCTATTTGGCCGCATCTAAAGTAATTATGTTTCACGAATATTTCATGAGTTGAATTCATTGTGGAATGTATTGTTTCGACAAGATCGGTTGCAACGAAAAAGATTTATCGAACTGTCATTTCCTTCAGAGTCGCTTTTCTTCCCATCACATTCCTTTACGTTGTCATCGGTCTGGCTATAACGACCATTGCAATTGGTGAGATTCATTCATTTCTTGTGACAATTGAGCCACAATGGTGAAAAATAAATGCATGTATTCCATCATTTCACTGCAAATTTCCATGACTAAGTGTAAGCGTAAGTTTTTTTCGTGCTTCCCCTCGCCTTTTTGGCGCTTCAGATAGTGTTACAAAAGCCAAAAAAATAAACAAAAATTTGCAGACATCGGTTCCGAATACCTCAAGAAGCTGCACAATCTCGGCAAGAAAGTGAAGAACGCAGCGACGACGCGCATCTGGTTCGGCGGCAAGAAGTGGGTGGTGTTGTGTTTTAAATTTTGTAGCCGAGAGTTCGATTACTCTGATTGACGGATGTTTTGTCAGGCTCAAGGTGCGAGATCTACTCCATGCAGTCGGTAGAAAGTGTGGAGTGGACGCGGCCGTCATCGATGCACTGGATCTGGAGAACGTTGTGGAGAGGACAATTGCCATTAATGTACGACCTTTCGCCCTTTTCTCTATCCGCATACTCCTGCATTCGTCATTCAGCGTCCTGCATATTGATTTTATTCAAACAAAAACTGCAGTCCGTTAGCCAATAAACAATGTAACGATTCGAGAATTTAAATTGGCGGTAAACTTCTTCTTGGGAACAAGGCGGAGAAGATCTTGAGGAATCCTTCAGGAAGGCCGCGATCCCCCTCCAGACACGAATCCCGAACCCAAGATGGATTCCATCTACTCATCCAGACCGCCCTCCCCTCCAAACTCAGGACCTCCCTCCACAGGTTCGAATTTCATATATTTATATCGCAGTAGTCAAATACACGCCATCTCTGCGCTATTATCGTCATTGTCGTTCAAGATCGCGGGGGATAGAATGAATTTTGCGTACTCGAGCTTCATGATCAGTCAATCAAGAAAAGAAAAAATCGTCTTTAGGTGTTACTGTACACAGGAATAGGAATATGAAAAAATGGATAAACTCATTGCAGCACCCGCATCTCCAACCGATGATATTCCCTTCATCACTTCCACTCCCAAATCGTCTCGGCCTCCTTCTATCAAGTGATATTTTTTTGAATGCGACACAAACGGATCAGCAACTTGAGATTTTATAAATCAAGGCGTAACAATTGACTGTGAAGCATAATTCATGCGTCAGTCAACTTCCCGTTTCTATTTTTGTTGGTAGTTTCGAGCTAATGATATCAGCGAAACAGCAATGTGGCATAAGAATTCATCTCAGAAAACTCTCCATTCCCTCTCCCAAACTCAATCTGCGAAATCCCATCTTCCAGTATACATCGGATACACTATGTTCTCCTGTTGAAGAGGTCATTTAAATTTCATAATTGAATTTAATTGAAACTTATTTAATTTCAGGCAAAAGCCGAGTACGTGCGGATGGACATACCGGAGGAGGTTCGTCCATTTTTATTAGAGAAATATGTAGATTTCGAACTTCACGATGGGAGGAGACTAAATATCGTCGTTTTACAGCCACATAGGACACATACAAAAGACGCTTTTCGGAAAGAATTCCCCTTCCCTTCTTCCCCTATACCACTCTCTCTCCCTGTTACATTCATCCCTCCTTTCAGGTACTCATCGAGGACCCATACACGGATGGACGAGTGACGGTTCAGCACCCACCGCTTGTCAGTATTTCGTCTTTTGCGAACCTGAATCGGATAGGTTTCACAACATCCGTTATTATGGCGATAATATTTCCGAACACGTTCGTCAAATATGTTTCATGGCGCATATTTTTGTCGCAAAATGTGTCCTGTTCACCAGTGTGGCTTCAAACTCCATAATTCTATTACCGTAATCATAGTTACCGTAACCAGATCCTCGATAAAGTGATCGTCGAATCCATCCCACCACTCTCGCCACCTCATATTCTGGTGGAGGAACCACCGTCCCCTCAGGTCAGTCGACTCTGTCTCCGGTCTACTTACAGTATACCACTTAGCTAAAACAAACGATTGCTTAACCCTTCCACTAACAGTATCCATATGCAACAACTCTATACTTAGATATGATACAGCAATCCCTACTATTCAATAGTGTTCATTACAGTACTGCGCACCGCCGCCACGACCACGTACTGCCAGCCCGGAGGACAATAGTGAGTGCATGTTTTGACGTCTTTTACAATTTATTTCAAATATTTGTTTAGTTCCTCGCAAGTTTCGCGAGAAGAAAGAACGCTATGGTAGAGATCCAAGGCTGCTCTTCGAGACATATCAGGTACTCCCACGATGACTAGCTGGTCACGGTAGATTATCGATCGAATCCTAAGTGATTACGGTATGTTTCCATTCAGGAGGAGTGGGCACGGTTAGAGCGCCTATCCGAGAAGCGATCTCCTAGGCGGAAATCTATCATGGCCTTATCTGGGTCCACTCACAACTTGGTTGAGCGACCGCCCAGCAGGAGCAGCAGAGACAGTAAATGAGGAAGACTTGGGATGGGTTACAAAGGCAAAAGCTATTGGATTTCAAAAGCAAAGGATATTTGCACCACAACAGTGGAATAAGTAAATTTCTACTTCACTATTGTTACGCAAAAGTCCATAGCGCATTTGCTTTTCACACAAAAAACGTGTTTTAGTTGTTTGTGAAAATATTCCGATGAGCGCCACCTGATAACTGAAATTTGACTCTAATTGTAAGGACGGCCATTTTCTAAGCAATGCTTGAGAAACTGCATAATAATTTTCACCACTTCATTTCTGTCCATTTTGTCAACTTACTGGTTCAAGCTGGTTCTAATATAATGCTTATGTTCATGATATTTCGACTTTGCACGAGCTCAGATTCGTCATTTTCCTTATGATTTTCGCTCGTGATTCTCTCTTTCAAGATCAAATAAACTGCGAATTCGCATTTTTTTACATTTTTATATAGCGTTAGACTTGCATTTAAATGCACACAAACCATATCTCAAGTACAGAAACATTAGAAAATTTTGATGGATAACATGCTACTCGACTTTCGAAAAGAGGGAGAGAGAGAGAGTGAGACAGAGTCATCGGCTAGTAAAATGCATGATTAGGGAATGGAATCCAAGCAGAAGTGCACATTTCTTTCGTCTAATACCCTCCGAGTGGTTGTCCATCACGTGAGAGAGACAACAACTCCGAGGGAATTAGTCGACAGAAATGTGCACTTCTGCTTCGATTCCGATCCCAATGCATGGGTGCAAAAGAAGGATGGCAGAAAGAACTGTAATAATAAAATCCTTGTGATAAACCGTAAACTTCAATCTATCTACCAGCGCAATAAATTTTCAAGTAGAAAATCATTCGTTTTTCACGAAAGAATGATTATATAATCATTAAAATACCGTAAATTAGCTGATATTTAGACCAGAATTTTTGGCAATCACAATTTTGGAAGGGTCAAAATAATTATTACTTCACAGATGCAAATATTGCTGTAAAACGGGGCCCAGTCACACGTGTCATAAACGCGCTATTTACAAATGAATTCAAATTTGCCGCTCTCCCTGAGCAGAGCGAGGAGGAGGTCGGGCCTGATTCCGTTCGAGACTGCGAGATCCTCGATGCACGACGTGCCGTCACATGCCTTGATCAGTCTGCAACACACACACATACTTGCAATGATTTGCCGGATACGGTAACAACGTGACTATGAAAGAATTCTCATGACGTGGTCCTAATAACGATCGCTTGCTGTTATTTTAAGGTCAGAATACGGTACACTTCAGATTCCATGCTGCGACATCACGATATCGGAAACTGTTTTTGAAGTTTACAGTAAGATATCAATTCAAAGGCTGGGTATCACGCACCGACTTTCAGATTACGGTAACTCACTTCGAGGCTGTGCGTTCCAATGCGATCGGGTACACAGACAGCTTGCGCAGGAATCGATGGAACATGCCGAACTGTATGAGCCTGAAAGGGGATTCAATCTCAGTAACTAAACGCATTGTGGCAAAATACGCTCAAGTGTGGAGTCCATACTTGAGCAAAATTCGTTTCCCCTACTGGACAATGAACAACGAAGCAGTAGATAATGCTCAAAACAGCGTGGTTTGGCAACAAAAAATGACGATTTATTAATTATTTTCAGCAATGTACCAATAAGGAGAGTCCATTGCATTGCATGCCTTTACTGCCATTTCATATCCATGTGAAACCTATATACCGCAGCCTTCCTTGCGCTATTTCCGACATTCTTCATTCATCAAATGCTAACATCGCCAGAAAATCGACCAACTGCCCATTGGGCATGAAGTGAGCAAATTCAATGTCAATCCTGTTTGAGGCATAAATACCGTAACTATAACGTGACTACCGGAGTCTGGTATTACGCCTTTGACCCAGTCACTCACCTCCTCTCATCCACTCCGTACTGCCTTGGACTGTACTGCCTCACCCAGTCGTGCAGCGTGATTCCGCACTCAAATTCATATATTGAATACGAGTAGCAACCTACTATCCCGTGGATTACACGAATGAGAAAAGCACGTTACTATTGATTTACTAACGTAAGTGAGCAGATTATCACCCGATCATACACCGCATCCATTTCAGGGTTTGATGAAACACAAAGGCGACTGCCTACGTTCACGTACAATTAGGCAAGGATCCATTAATGATGAAAAGAAACTCTAAAAAAAAACCCTAATGAAAACCTGACTCAGGTGGAACACCATCAATTATCTACAGTAATCCCTTAATCATTTACCGTACCCTCAACGACAGATACAGTCGGAAGACGTCGTTCCACTTGGGCGACGGCTGCTTGTTGCCCAGCGCATCGCGTAGTCGCACAAATTCCAGGCACTCCTGAAACGGCAATTGAGATGCGGTAGCGCAAATTAGCCATGCCAACATTATCAACAACCAGTGTAAATGTGTTTCACCGGGCAAATAAATGTTCACGGCTTAGGTAATTCTCAATCATCGGATTTCCTCTTATACCGAAAAATTGTAAGTATGAAATAGTGAAATAATGAATTATATCATTGTCGGGTTACGGTATCCAGTCAATCAATAGTTCCTCACCTCTATTATCTTCGGATTGTTGTAGAAGGGATGGAGTCGCTCGGTGGCCACATATGTGTTCGAGTACAGAAACAGCGGCACCAGCGAGACACACTCGTAGAAGATGAGGTTCCTGGAGGGAACATTGGGATACACTAGCATTTCAATTTTGCTAATATTATTTGTTCTGGCAGATGAAAAATGATACGGTTACATTTGAGCGGGTGGTGATTCCTGAGCGGAAAACAAGGGGTACGGTAGACAAGAAAATCACCTGATGCACCGCATGACGAGATCCGAGTCGATCTCCACGCGAACAGCGATCTCGCGCACGCATCTGATAAAAAATCCGGATCGTTTCAATGTACAACCAGGCAGATTTAAGAAACACAAATGCCGCAAATACTTCGTACGTTGTGATGATTGCAGGAGAAGGAACATCGGTCTATGTAAAAAAATTCAATGTCATATGCTATAAAATCTAGTTTGGGAAGGGATAAAATGACTATATGCCTACGGTATTAATATGAAAAGCAGTACGGGAAGAATCTAAATGAAGTACGGTACCTGACTCCGTCAATCTCCGGCAGAATCTTCTGTGAGAGCACGTCCATCTTCTCCACCAGTCGCCGCCAGTTGTCCTGAATCAGGGGGGTGATATTTTAAATTTGAAATGGCTCCTGAGTGGAAGGTTACTGCATCAAGACCCAGTCTAGGTGTGGAAGAATAGTGCTATCGGGTGTGAGCATGAGCAGACATCAACAGAAATTAAAGATTGCATAAACTTTTGGTATGAATGACGTACATTGTGATACAATCAATTTAAATGGGAATCACTAAATATAAAGTTGTGCTGAAACAACTAATTACATGGAAAACATATTCCCAACAGAGATGGAAATGAAGCATACCTTGTCCACACGACGAGTGAGAATTGGCACCATGTACAGCGACACCTACAAATGAAGAATAAATTAAGTAAAGGAGAAGATCGCCATGGACGTTTACGCCATAGTGATGAAATGGAAACTTGAGCAGTGAATTTATGGTGCATATCTCCAATTCATCATTATGTCGCAATTGTCCAAGGCATTATGTTCTTTCAGCCAATAAACTCTCTAAACTTTACAATTCACAGAGATTGCGGTAGTAAGCGTTAATCACGCAAAAGAATCCAATACTGTAAGAGCACTACAGGAACATGTGATAAGAGGGGCATGTTCTCTCATCTCCCAATGTGGAATACAGGACATTTTCACTGGCTCAAAGTAAGAGCATGAACAAGTAAAAATTGGCTCTGCTAACCGTTACCATTGAAAGTTAGAGATTTGCTGCAAGTTTTACAGGAAACTACGGTATCCGGCCTATAGTGTGAAATACAGCATACAGTAGGTATTACAGTATACCTTAGGCGGCTCCTCTCCCCTGTACGCAGGACATAACTTCAAGTACATCTGCGTGAGATCGGTCACCGGAAGGACACATTCACCTGAATATAAATCAACTGATGATGGATGGTACAGCACATATATTAAGTCATTTATTATATCATATACCGACGAAACATAGATTAACGGTGGTTAAGAACGCTAATTGTAGCAATCTGCTGGAATTGAACAATCAAATATGTCTCACAGATGAATGAACAATTTGGTGAACGAACCAAAATAATTGTTTTCACACCATTAGCTGATAAACTGCACTTTTCTTCGGCCACGGCTACAGTATGCGGGACACGATACTCGGACCCGACTACAGTAATCACTAACCATGCGTATTGATGCCCTCGAATATGCTCTTCATCAGGTTGGGTATTTCCTCCTGTCGCTGCGTGAGGAAGAAGCACTCCTGAAGGGAAAAGGTGAATAAAGTATTAAGCTACGGTAATCCAAGAAATAAAGCATAACTACCGCAATATAAAGTGCTAGATCATTGTTTTAACAACTTTCTGAAAGCGGTACTCGTGAAGCTAGCGACATATTTGATAGCACGAGCCACAAAAATATTTTATGCTACTTCAATTCACATGGTGCTTTCACAAAGTATACCCCAAATCGCATGAATGTAATCCGTAAACTAGCTCATTCGGCTACCGTAATCGTCTGGGGAGTTACCGTACCTGTTCCATCTCTGTCAGATACTCGGCCAGCTTCTGTACCATCGGTTCGTACATGCAGTCAGCGCTGCTCTCCTTCGGCACCACGAAGCACATGTTGAAGGTGTGTCGCTCGCGCGTGTAGTCCTTCGAATCTGTAGTTTCACGCATGATGCGTAAGGATATTTAAGATAAGGGTACTTCAGACCAGAATTTAAACGATAAATGTTATGATCTATTCCTATCAAGCACATTCATTGATGAGGTGGAAACTGCTGAGGTTCCTTTGAAGATCAGGACATTCTTGTCTTTTTTCAGTTTTCAACACGATCGCAGCAAACAGGTGACACGGAATTGTCCTATCCAGTGCTTATGTGGCCACAATTTGCTAGGTAAGAGGAATTTTAAAATACTGGATCAAAATGTTTTTGTAAAGATCGATATAATACATACCTAGTCCTATGGGATGACCGATGACCTTGTAGTCGTGGAATATGATCTTGATCATACTGAAAAGGGCAAAGACGTTTCATGTCATATTTTTAAAAAGTTGAATGAAAACCGCAACATTCTCGCAACAATTAAAACTAAAAATTGGCCGAAAATGGTAAAAGCTAGTGAGATAGAAATATCCATCAAAAAAGCAAACTAGCACATTCTTGCAACGACAACTGAGTATATTCTATTGCTCAGTAAAAAGATAATCCCATTCTTCCGCTGTCCTTATTTCAAAATATACCCACCGATTGAGCATTTCGTCCTTGGGAATTATCAGTGCTGAGAAAGACGTGAACGTGGACGGCGGGATCAGATCGGAAGGGTACTGTAATTACCGTATCTCAAACTAATAAGACTAGCTACAGTTGTAATATATTATCATACTTTGGAAGATCGTGAAAAGCGCATAGGTATTAATATTTTCGATTGACGACAATATAACAGCAGCTACAGCTTTGTGCAGGCTACGGTAGCTGGTATACACTAAGTAATCTACGATACCGTGTATACAGTACAGTACCCCGTACAGTATCCATATGGTTATGGTCTTGCAAGCAGACCACAGTCGGCTACAGTACTTAGCGCTCCTACAGTAGTCCTACGGTAATCCCCTCACTTGATATCGTATCACGGGTCCCTTCAGATTGTCAAATTCCGCGTAGACGATGGCCGTCAGCTTGGGCACATCAGCAAAGAGATACTCCCCGAAGACCTGCGAGTGCTCGTGCGGATCCAGCTGAATATGGCAGAAACCAATTAGGAAATTGCAGAAAGGATTACGGTAGTCCACCCACTACATCAGAATAGAACAAATAAAAAAACGAGTATTCGAAACAATACTACCGTTAATTCTATAATGATAATCACGACCAATCGCACTACAAAATAGGTAAACTCACACTGCATAAAAATATGTACACCTAATAGATATGTGCGGTAGGTAATATGTGAAGCGACTCAACAGTATCTCGCTATGATAGCAAAATGTTGTTTCATAACTGACCGGCGACTTGGGTTTCGTGGGTTTGATCGGAGTGGTTGGGTGCAGACGGAGGATGCTGAATTAACTATTATGAATTACTAAAGTCAAAGTTGCGTCCGGAATAAGGAATGGGATTTCGAATGATAGACAAGTGCGCCATTGGCATTTACGCCGCAGTGAAGTGGACAAATACGCCTATTGTCGCCATTCTCATGGCGAACGTGTCTATTTTACCATAATGGCGTAAATGTCCATGACGCTCGCGCCTTTCACCCCACCACCTACCGGTCAGATCGCTATGGCTAGTCTAGAAGGAGATTTATGAGTTATCGAAACAGGCAAAAACTAGAGAGGAGCACCCATAAACTAGCCAGCACGATCTTTACATTATTCGCGAATCCACAATTCATCAATCAGCATTCATTCAACAATATTGTTGACTGATATACCAATTCGACATACTTTACATCACCCACCGCTATAAAAAAAGTGCTTATATGTTCTCCATGAAACATAACCCACCCAGTGGGCGATACATCGACCTCCCCCTCCCTCTCCCCGTCACTCTGTCCGTCCCCTTCCCCAGTCAGCTGAAGAGCGGGAGGAATGGAGGTGCGACGATCCTTGAGAGTAGCGGCCATCTGCAGTGGATTACGGTATGCATTACGGTTTCGATAAGCTAGGATTTTGTGTTGACGGTGAGTTGAATACTGTAGTGATATGAAACATCAAATAGATTGTACACGATATCTTACCACTTAATTATCAAATATTCAGGTGGTAAAACAGATATATTTTAGGTTGGCGACTAAGTAACTAGGTATTTTTTTTAAAACTTCGGTATTTCTTCAGCCATTGATAGCAACCTCTATTCAATGTGGCTACTTACAACTGACTAAAAGTCACCCACGTACACCGCGTGATATGTTTCGGGTTTACCTGCGAGGCTCAGAGCAACGGTCGAAAGTGGACCCATGTTTTTCGCCAAATTCAGTCAGCATCAGAAAAAAATTCGCCAAAATTTTGAAAAAGCTCTCCAGTTCTCCCCTATTTGCCACCGGGTATGTTAGGTTTTTAGCAACATATTGCTTGCATATTGGCACCCTAACCATTTTCTCCCTTGAGTTATTGACGAAAAAGTGCCAAAAATGCCATTTTTTCAAAATGGTCCTATGGTTAGGGACCCCAAACGAT
>JACMIF010002309.1:0-11878 GCA_014805445.1 Diplogasteroides magnus | reverse complement strand
CCCCGCCCCCCCCCCCACCCCGCGCCGGCCCCCGCGGCGGGGAATGGGCCGGGAATCCTGGGGGTCGTGGGGATCTTGGAGCCGCCCCTCCCTGCGGTGGTCGATGATCCTCGTAGAGTGGCTCCCCCGAAAGACGACGAGCTCCTAAATGACGACCATTTGAATAGTCACGAAACTCCCGCCGCACAAGCTGCGTGGATATGAAATCCATAGCGGACAGTGATGTCACCTTTAGTGGTGTTCCAGTTGGATGAAATGAAGAGTTGAATTGCAATGAGATGAAAAAAGATTTGATTTGGATGAAACAGTGCGGTCGGGACATTGATGCGTTCAACAAAAATCAGACGAGTATAAAAACGCCCGTTATTATTGCCTTTTTAAACCCTAAAACCGACCAACAAATGGTTGTCTTCTTTGCCCGAATGTGACACCCTAGTCCATTCCCTTCATTTGTTCGGGGGCAGAGGTTCGTAGTCAATAGGGTAGGGAAAGGAAGCAGATGTGCATTTCTCATCCGTCTAATTTCCTCGGAGCTGTTATCTTTCTTATGTGATGAACAACCGCTCCTCGGGAAATCGACGAATAAGAAAAAAGCTCTTCCCCTTCCCTACCCTACCCTAGTAGTCAATCGCGAGCGATGAGTCAAGCGCGATGACTATTCCTCCACTTCCTACAACAATTCTCTTGTCTTCCCCCCTATAGTCACTCTCACTGATCATGCGCCTCTCCGAACGAAAGACCTCTGCAGGTTCGCATTTTTGGTCGTATTTACTGTGGTTAGAGCTTAGATTATACCAAGGGGAACTTTCTTCCACCCGCGGAGGATTGGGTTGGTCGGCCGTTTTGTGGTACTTCGGCCTTAGATGGGATAGCTAGGTCTTGACTACGACGAAATTGGCTAGCTATATAGGCTAAGTACGCACGTAGAAATCTGTAGTTAGGAATGGGTAAAGAAGTGCATTACCAAGGTTCATGACCAGGAATCATCAACTTCCTTATTTTTTCGGAAAAAGAACTGTCATTTTCAGGTACTCCTCGCAGTATTTTGTCCTCTACACGAGGCGAATCGACGTTGCGATCCACGGGGAAGGACACCCAGCACTATGTCGGATTCGCTAACTTCCCTAATCAGGTACTTTATAGCCTATCATTTACCTTTCAATGCTTGGGAACCGGGGATTCTAAATTGGTGGTAAAATGCATTTCTTATCCCTCCAATGTAGATACAACAGCTCCGCGGAAGTTAGACGAATGGGAAATTCACGTTATTAGGGATTTTGAAAACCGGGATATGGATATTTCAAATGACACTTAACGAACTCCTGGATACATTATTCATTTAGGTGTACCGTCGCGCGATCAAGCATGGCTTCGATTTCACGTTGATGGTCGTTGGTACGTCTATCTACCCTGACAAAAGACAAGAGCGTCGTAGCCATTTGCGCCATAATGGTGATATGGACACATGCGCCATCTTTATTAGCATTCTCACGGCGCAATGTCCATCGCGCTCTTGTCTTCCACCCGTCTACTCTCTTTGTCGAGGACGTCCTATGTTTAGGACAGAGTGGATTGGGCAAGTCGACGTTCATCAATACGCTCTTCCTCGCTGAGATAAACGACAGCAAGAAGGTAGATCGAGCTTGTTTCCTGGCATGAACAAATTGTTAGTGGGCAACGGAGATGGGCACGTCACTCGGACGTACCAGACATATGCGCACGATCGTGGAATTTCACCAGGCTAAAAAAGCTAAAATGATCTTTTTTGCACTAGAGTAGAGCCGATGTTCGTTGCGAGCACTGCAAATGACTGACTGCCCTGCAGGGACATCATTGTGGCACGAACCATACCCATGCATGAGGTAGATCAAGCTCCTTTTCGGTCATGAAGTAGTAATTAGTAGTGTCAACCATGCTCTGTTTCGGTCACGAGGTCGATCAAAGATCGATGATCACCTTACTTTTAGAAGCGGTTCTAACAGATCTTTTGATTGTGCAGTGAGCATTCAACCAGGGGAAAATTGCTCCAATTCTCGATTATTACCGTTCCTCGAAAGAATGTTTTCTGTCAACATTCCACAAGCGCCAATTGCATGTTATTTCTTAGTCATCAATGAACACGGTAGGAGAAATGATGCATTCTGATGATGATGTCAGTTCATAGTTCGAAAGGTGGAATGAATCAGGGCTAGAATTTGGCATTTTTAGTTTAAAAAGGGCTTGTTTTCCCCACGTGAAAGGGTGGTCCGAGTCACCGCTTTCAGGGATTCAAGAAGCGAATTATATGTGAAGGAAACAAAGTACTTTATTAAACACTTTGTATAAATAAGGTAATGAGTGCCATTTTTCAGGTTCGCATTCCCAAGACGAATTCCACCGTCTCCATCGAGCAGACACATGTAAGTGGAGACGCATGATCAGACTATGGGTCTAGTGCCGGTTAGACAATGGCGAGAGATCACAGCTTTATAAGAGGGTGCAGAGACATCTGACCGGCAGCCCGGCCACATGTAAGTGGAGACAACGGGCCATCAATCAATGTGGTCTTCTCCTATTGGGGAGAGGGGGGGGGGGTGACATTCTGGGGCTGTGATTAGGGAGGGAATGATGAAAATGGGAGTCGGAAGGGCTGAATTCCGTATGCCATCCTACATGTTGGACGCCATCTCCTTCGGAGATCAATCAATGTATCTTCTCCCACTGAGGAGAGACAAGGAGTGAGAGTGACTTGGATTGATGAAAAGGGGAACCTGAAGGGATGAGTTCCGAATTCCATACGCCAATTTACACGTTCGGCATTGTTTTATACAACGGGGCATAGATCAATATGTCACTTGCCGAGAAGAAAGAGTGCGTGTGTGACCTTCTGTGAGAGTGATGGATGGGGGTTTGAAATCGAGAATCAGAAGGACTGAATTGGAAACAAGAGATGTGCCGTGCTGTTTCTATCATTAAGGTCTGCATCAGAGTGATTAGACATTTTGTTGTTCTCGCATCGAAATGATGTGTGTCTTCTGCTAACAAGAAGGCAGGAGAGTGACGTAGGATCATAGGAACGGGAATCGGAAGGGCGGAGTCTCTTGGGATTCGTATTTACGGTGGACGCCCAAGTTAGAACTGCTGCTTTAGAATCGGACTTCAGCAGCGTCAGGAACAAGCGCGGATGGTCCGGGGCCACTAAAAACTACCAAGTTCCTGTTCCAAAATGGCAGTTCTTATTTGCCCAGAATCGTATTTTCATTCCTGTAATGTGTGATTCCCCTCATGGAGATGGTGCAGAACACTCACCACGGGAAGAGTGAGGCCTTTTTGTGACGGTGAATCAGGCTGTCTAAGTAGATCAAAATCTATAATACGGCCAGTGTAAAGGACCTCATCTACAGTCCCCCCTATCGAGTCTTATAGAGTTCATGACATTGAAGATCGATATTGTCATGGCATTGGATTCAGATTGTATTGTCATTGTCAGAAACAAGAAGTTATGTTCAGGTGCTACTGAAGGAGAACGGAACGACACTTCGTCTGACCCTCATCGACACGCCAGGCTTCGGAGATGCCGTGGATAACAGCAAATGGTGAATACGAGGGCGCAGTGGGGCACTGTGGTGAGAACTGTGGATGACAAAGGCTATGGAAAGGGCGGAAATGTTTATGAATGTCTGACCATCGATGATGTTGAATGACTGCAGCTGTGGAGACTAGACTATGGCAGC
The DNA here is from genome assembly GCA_014805445.1 of Diplogasteroides magnus. Lineage (NCBI taxonomy): Eukaryota > Metazoa > Nematoda > Chromadorea > Rhabditida > Diplogasteroididae > Diplogasteroides > Diplogasteroides magnus. The sequence goes on along the minus strand of JACMIF010002309.1, from coordinate 8,165 downwards.
CAGCGGAGAGTTTGTGTACACAGTCCAGGGGAATGTCTATTGGGTTTATCACTGCTCGTGAATGTTCGAGTAACAACCGGATTGGATGACTATGAATACGGTAGCCATGTTCACAAGCATATCCTGTGACTATGAATGGAATGGGCGATGGCTGTCAAGACTGCAATGCACAACGACCAACTTTAAATCGCATCGACCAGACTACGACCCGAGTCTTGACTGGAAATTTTTCTCCGGGCTACCGTGACATGTATTCATTATTGATTGATTTGCTTGCAGTGCTGATGCCATCGTGCAGTTCGTCGAGTCGCGCTACCTGGACTACTTCTGCGAGGAGACGAAGATTGAGAGGAAGGTGGGTGTGAGCATAGTGCAGAAGATACCTCTCCCGGCCTCCCGTCTCTAAATGCTGCCCACCGACCCTCCGTTGACGTCTATTTCTGGCGTTACTTTTGGTAGCTACCCCAAACGAACTGCTTTGGGCCTGTAAACGTAGGTGAGAGGGGGGAGGAAGGGGGCGAGGGAGAGGGAGGAGGAAGCGACCGCCTCACATGGGGGAAAGGGATGAAGTGGAATGAGTGGGACGTCTCATCTTCGAGTGGCGTCGTGCAAGAGAGGACGTGACTTGTGCAAGACGCGAAGAGATTTGCATTGGTATTATGAAGATGCCACGAAGTTGGCACACTCCCACCCCCGGCTAGGACGCGAAGAAGAAGCGACTGCTGAACAATGCGCGACTCGACGAGACGGGGAGAGTTATCGGTGATGGAGTGGGTTGTGGAATTCGTTGATGTGAAGCGTCTTGGTTGAAGTGGTAGCAGTGAAGCGATGAGATGAAGATGGTCTTGACCATCCCTCCGGCCTACATACGCGACCATACCTGTGCAAGGGGACTTCCACCGTCCCCAAGGGTGGTCGAATTTAAGGGTGCCCCCCGGGGTACTTCAGGCCGGACCCCGCAAATCCAAGGATGCCCCCCATTCCACCGTCCCACCCTAGCGCAGGTATGCACGCGACGCGAAGAGAAATAGAAGCGACGATGTTTTTGTCGATGTGCTTTTGGCGTAGTCCATTTTGTCCATTATCCGGTTTGAGATGATGAGAGAAGCGTCATTTCCTGGAAGCGGATTTGAACCGACTGTCCTTCCGAGGAAATTCGACGCGTGGGTGACAGGGGAGTTGTGCCTTCGGTGCTTCCAGTGTAGCGTTCTGGTTGTCCTCAGATGCACGGGGTGATTATCGGTCTGCTACGGGTCCTGGATGGAGCTACGTTGATGGAGAATGAAGCGCCGTTTTCTGGAAGCGGAATTGAACCGACTGTCCTTCCAAGGAAATTCGACGCGGAGATCACAACAGAAGCGAAGTGATGAGGTGACTTGATTTCGAAGCGACGACGGCGGCCGTTCCAGAAAGTAGTAAGTGTATTGCTTGATCCTGGGAGACGGTTGGACGAAACGCTGCCGAATAAGGGGGGTAGTGCCCATTAAACACAGGTGCCCTCACGTGCAACCCAGGCTCTCGACGCGAAGAAGGAACACGGGTTAGACGGCCTGCCGTAAAAAAGAATCCAGTCCTCATAAACACAGTCGCCAACCGATGTGTCGATGCGGAGAAAAGCGAAATTGAAGGGTACTGTAGGTGTTACAGTACACCCTGGGATACTCCTGCGAAGCGACGAGGAAGCTGGGATATTGAAGGGGTCCTACGATATGGCGTATCGAAGCGACATGAAAGGATACTGTAGAAGGGATCGATCCTTGCGACGCAGAGGTTGAAGCGACGAAGGATTACGGTTGAGGTCGGGTCGGACGAGTAGGGGCCTGAAAGGTGCCCCAGTGGGCGATTGGAGGGGAAAGGGTAACAGAGGCCGAGGGGTACTGTAGAAGTTACAGTAAACCCTCCAGCAAGATTCCTGCGACGCGAAGACGAAGCGACGAGAAAACAGGAGTGTTCGATGGCGAATATTGGAAACGACAATCGTCGGCGAAGTTCTCAGCTTGAAGAATCCTTGCGCAGAGAAGCGACGTGAAGAGTAAGTAGATATCGATGTTCAGTGGTGTCCTGTAAGTTTGGATGATTTGAAACTCACGGACTGCTGCCTACCACGCGGGTCTTGGTCCAGATTTGTCGATGCACCATGTACCGACTGCTCAGCTGGTGTTGTAAGACGAAGGGTGTATCTGACGAGTAGAGGTGTACGGTAGGTGAGAGGGGGGAGGAAGGGGGCGAGGGAGAGGGAGGAGGAAGCGACCGCCTCACATGGGCGAAAGGGATGAAGAGTGAAGTGGAATGAATGAGTCATCTTCGAGTGGCGTCGTGTAAGAGGAGACGTGACTTGTGCAAGACGCGAAGAGATTTGCATTGGTATTATGAAGATGCCGCGAAGTTCGACGCGTGGGTGATAGGGGAGTTGTGCCTTCGGTGCTTCCAGAACTGCTTTGGGCCTGTAAACGTTTATCACACCGACTCGCCCCCCAACTCCGATTGCATCACCTTTTGAACTATGAGTGTGAGGGTGGACGACAGGAGCGCCTTGCACATTTGTGCCGTAATGTCGAAATGGACAGGTGTTCCATCGTTTTCGTCACTGTAACGGCGCAAATATCCATGGCACCCTTGTATATCCTGGAATGGTATGTGAACCTCGTGATATGGCAGTTGCTCTTGTAGGGACCGTGACATTTTGGAACATTTTTGTACTCATCACACTGGCACACACATTTAAAAACGGACAGTTCCAAGATCTCACGGTCCTCTATTGTGCATAGTTGGAAACGTATGGAATCAACTGAAAATATCAACCGTTTGTGGGCAGTTTCTGATGGCGAAACTGCGCTATAGGATTTGTAGTTCGTAGTTGGCGCATTCGTTGTTATTTGATCCTTGGATTTTACCAGACACAACCCGTTCCGGTATTTCCAACATGTGCGTTGTGAACTGTTGTTATCTTCAATTGCCGTGTACTCTCTGATCACGGTCAAACTGTAATTTGATCACCAGCCCGATCTTGTGCCGATTTGCATGCGATGTGATATATTTGAACCCTTACTTTATTTATAATCCCGGCTCGAGCAGTTCCATGTATAGGCCATGCCCCCTAACAGACAATAATAGTATTATTATTTCGTTTCTTGCAGGAGAAGGTGCCCGACAAATGCGTCCACCTCTGTCTCTACTTCATTTCGCCCGTCGGAAAGGGGTGAGTATCTCGCTCGATTATTGATCGGATGTAGGGCGGAGAAAGGATGCAGAACTGCATTTCTCATTCGTCCAACTCACGCGGAGCCGTTGTTTTTTCCATGTGATTGAAGAGTTTTGAGAGAAGGGAAATACTGCGAGTATCGAAGGTGCGATGAATGAAAGGGCAACGTGCTTTGGCCTTCGAAACAATTGAGGCAATATGAATGAGGAGGAGAGATATCAATTATGAAATTTCTAACCTCCCCAATCTGCTCCGAGCGGTCGTTTATCGAAATGAGAGGCGATTGCTGCGACGAGATTTGGGAAGTTGGAGGTGAAGGACACCAGCGCCATGCACATCTGCGCCACAATGGCGAAATTCCCCTGATGCGGTAGCATTCTCAACATTCTCACGACGCATCAGTTCATTTCACTATTGTGGCGTAAATGTCCAGGCGCTGCTGTCCTTCACCCAAGAAATGCCATAATGCGTTTCCTAACCAGGAGTGAGTAGAGACTATGGTTGGCTACCTTGTGGGTATATTTTTCATAGATGATATATCTTCATATATAGTAACATTGAAACATAACCCAAAAAGTAGATAAACTGCCAACCATAGTAGAGACGTTGTTCGATGCTCTTGTTGCCATGCTGCCCCATGCTCATGTTCGTTCTTTGCAGCCTCAAGGCAGTGGACATCGACTTCATGAAGAAACTCCACGAACACGTCAACATCGTCCCCATCATAGCCATGGTTCGTTTGTCTATCTTTCGGCCCAAACTTACCGTACATACCGGAACTTGTCGATCATTTTTGCCATGGTTTATGAATATGCACACGATCACCGGCGCAAACTTTGAACTATCGTATCATTTGGCGACGGGCGCGCAATTACCCAATGACGTCTGGAATTCCCGGACTCAAAAAATATTCAATTGCTCGTCATTATTTCTCCAGCCAATTTCGCGGGGGCTCCCCATAAATCCTAGGATCTCTGTAAATGATGTCGTCACCTCTGTAAACGACGATTAATTGTAATCAAAGTGCAAAGTTTAGTCCGACTTGAAGACGAAGGACGAGTTGGCGGAGTTCAAGTTGCAAGTCCTTAAGGACATTGAGATCAACGGCCTCAAGATATACAAGTTCCCAGAGGTAGAGTATTGATTGATTTGGGCTATTATTGATTGGTTTATGTCCGTTATCGATTGATTTTGCAGCCCGAAGACGAGGAGGAGCGCAAGCAGCAGGAGCCCATGAGGAAGAAGGCCCCGTTTGCTGTCGTGGGCAGCAACAATGTGAAGGCAGAGGGAGGAAAGAAGATTAGAATACGGTAGGTGATGGTGTGGGTAAAGCCTCCGATCTTTCGTTAGTCCCAAACTCTGACCCCACCGACCTATTGCATTATCTTTTGAACTTTGCATGCACCGCGAATCACACGGTTGGGAGTCCCAACTTGGGACGTCCACAGTTCAAACTCTAATGCTGTAGTCGTACACAACTGTGATGTGGTTTCATTATTAAAGATAAGGACGAGAAACATGCACGGTCAGAGTGTCGGCCAATTGCCGGTTTGACAGTGGCGAGAAAGCACTGGGCACTCAAAAAATTCACTAGAAATGATTCGATGTTTGTTGCGAATCCTGTCCACGTATGGAAGAATCTTGCTTCTCAACCTCACCAACGATGACTTCACTTCTCGATTTCATTGATTTCATAGCACAATGATTGTCCATTCAGCGAGTACCCATGGGGCACGGTCGAGGTCGAATCCCACAGCGACTTCTTCGCTCTCAGAGACATGGTGAGTGCTGGGATACGGTAGAAGTGGCCTTGAGGGGAACGTGATAGTTTGGAACGGCCCTTTTGTAACTTTTCATTGTGGAACTTGTGTACAATTGTTCCAAAATGTGATGTTCTCGCTTTTAGGAAAGCATGCAGAAGTGCATATTTCTGTCATCTAATTCCAACGGAGCTGTTGTCTCTCTCGTGCGATGTTTCACTGCTCCAAGAGAACTAGACGATAGAAAAATGCACTTCTGCTTACTTTCCCTTCTCGCCTTGAGAATTGGGAATTTCTCGAATGTCCCCCATTGTAGATTATTCGAACGAACATCATTGACATGATCGATGTGACGCGCAACGTGCACTACGAGAACTTCCGATTCAGGTTTTTTTAAAATATAAATTTAATTGAAAAAAAATAATTTTAATTAATTTTTTCTCAATTCAGGCAGATGCAAGGCAAGGCGGCTTCGGGCTCCATTCGAGCTTCGATCGTCGGAGGACAGAGGTGGGGACACGAATTGATTATGTCGACGCGACCGCGACGCGTGAAGTGACGCGTTGTGGCAAATTCCCGCAACGAAAAAGTTGCTACAGTAACTGATCCGGGCGTTGCAGAGATCCGTTCACTTCAATGGAGGACGACCGAAAGAGGAAGGAACGCGAGTTCACACAGAAGCAGAAGGAAATGGACGGACTTTTCGAAGAGAAGGTTTGTGGTTATCGGGAATAAGGGATGTGGGACATTTGGGAACCAGACGTGATTGCCATATCAAGTTGTCCTTTATATCTATCGCCCATATTAGATATCTATACTGGTTACTAGGGCCAATAGATTTATCCAACTACCTTTGAGATATGAGAAGTCGCTCTGGTTCCCAAATGTCTGATTGTAAAACGCCCGAATGTCCCACGTCCGGAATAATCATTCTGTTGGCAAGGCGAACCAGAAGCTATGTTTATGTTTCACGGAAGATATATAACTGATAGATTAGGAACTGTGAAACATAACCGAATTCGCATACAAACTGCCAACCTTGTGTTCTATTTCAGGTGCGCGACCGCAATTCTCAATTGGCCGACAGGGAACGTCGACTGAACGCGAGAGAAGTGGAACTGAGGAGGATGATTGAGGAGAGGAAGGCAGATTTGGAGAGACTTCGTCAAGAGGTGGGGAATTGCATCAGGAGCCTTACCCATGAACGTTAGCCTGTGGCGAAGGTGACGTCATCAGGTGAGAGGTGATTGGATGCAGCGTTCTCCCTCGCGTGATGACGTCACTTTTATCTGGCGAACGGTCGTGTATACCGCCTCAGTTGCCTGTATCTGACAATTGACGCTCATGCTGAAACGTACAATTAGCAGCTCTTGTATCAAAACTATAAACTTTTGCCGTTTCGCCGAATTCCGTCGGAGCTGGTGTCTCTCTCATGTGATGGACAACAGCTCCGAGGGGAATTAGACGACAGAAAAATGCACTTTTGCTTTGATTTCCAACTCTTGATGGTAGTCACTTACCCTATCCTTTGAGATGGACGCCCCCAGTGTCAAGGTTTCACGCACCAACTCAAAGGTCAGCCTATTCAATTGGTTTCTCTGAATCATGGTGGCCTTTTCAGGTGTCACTCTCCAATGAGAACGGATTGAAAACTTCGCCTAATGGAGAGAAGACGAAGACGAAGAAGAGCGGACTGGGACTCTTCACACGAAATTGACGATACTGTATGACCGGGCAACATGACACTTGAGAGCCGTTATTTACGAACACGACATTTTGGAACTTTCGCACATGACTAATGACTAATAGATCCAAATGGAAGAAAGGTTCCTAAATGACAGTTCGTAAGTAAAGTTCCCTTATCTATTCATTTAGTGCATTTGTCATTTGTCTAACATCCGCGGAGTTGTTGTCTATCTTATGGAGAGACTAGAGCTTCGCGAAGGTTAGACGAATGACAAATGCACCAAATGACTTGATAAGGAACCCTATTCGTAAGTGTCACGTTGCCAATGCCCAGATCACTATAACCTTCCCCTACTGTAGGCCTAATCCTATTCCCATTCTGACACATCTTGGTTGTTTCAGACCCATATACTATGCATATTTGCAATGATTGTTCGAATCCGATTACATTAGTCACTCTTGCTATAATTACTGATTTATTGTATTTGTACGACGAGAATGTAGTTTACATCAAAGCGTTATTATTTGTGAATAAAATATACTTGAGTGAATATTTCGGTGTTGTTCATGGAAATACATCGGTATATGAAGTATATGGAAGCTCTTATGAGGTTGCCGAAATGTCTGGTTTCGCTTGTTGGTTCTTGCGTTAATTTCCAAGAAATCGTTGTCCTTCAATCAGCATTGATTGGTCGACCACAAGAAGCGAAACATGCCATCCCATCCACAGCCTCTTCCCCCTCCCTTGCCCTTGTCCATAAGTTCAATTTACTTCATCTCTCTCCATTCCATGCCATCAATGCTGCCTGTGTATGCTTTGTGTACGAATGATCCTTTCTGCAGTTTCTTTAATCCATTTCAGTTCTGGAGGGGATACATTTGGCGACTATGCAGCCGAAAGATTGATGATTATTTCTCCTGTGATCTCCCCAACCACTTTTCCGTCTTTGAAGGGCAGCGTCGGGTCACGGCAGTCCTGAAATACCGTATCTGGCGATGTACTATTATCGATCCAGATTACGGTAGTCGAGTATTGATTACCTGTGCCACATCGGCGCACACGATAACTAGCTTGTCGCCATTGGGCTTTCCCTTAATGCGAGTGATGATGAGCTCGACGTCAGATCCAATCTGGATGAGACCCGTGGCAACGTTGACCGAGTACATGGAGTTGACAGAAGACTTGACCTGAAGAGACAAAGATGGATTACGGTAGTTGAGTGTACGGTACCTGGAATGCGAGCATACGGTCGCATTGGTTTACGATCTTGTGCTTGGAGACTCCTCCAGTGGTGGAAATGGGACAAGTAGAGGGTTCAATGGAGAGTACGTTGCCCATCGCGTGCGTCTGAGGAGGGGGCACAGCCTTGGAAACTGGTGCTGAAGGGGCTCCTCCCTTCTGAAAATGAGGATTTCGTAATTAAAGGAGCCACAAAGGGAGATTGTTTTGCATGCACTTTACGGGATCACTTCTCTCCATTCCCATACTTTCTCGTCGTCAGAGCGGTCTACTCTGA
>JACMIF010002308.1:0-18633 GCA_014805445.1 Diplogasteroides magnus | reverse complement strand
ATCGTTGGTATATGTTTCAAAACAATAATAAATTCGGATAAACATAGGAACACATAGGCGCGTACTGATTTTTTTCAGTTCCGTTTACCACAATAATATCTTCGCTTAGCTTTCGAAAAAATCTGAAATTTTTCTTGGCAATACTTGACTACATGACTGATTTTGGCTACATAGGACAACTATGTATCTCGAGTGGCAGCTTCCCCATGAATAAATGAAGGTTCATTGGGTGCTCAAAACGTTGTCATTTTGCAGTTCAATCAATTAACCCACCCAAAAAGTAATCCTATGAAATGTGCAATTATGTTTCATGGCATGTACATGAACTGAAAAGAACAACCTAGACGATGGGCCTGGCACTTCTCTTTTCATTCACTAACCTTATTATACAATACCATAGATGGCTTGTCAGCGAGCGGTGGTTAGTACATGCGTAGTTCTTCCCTGAAAGATCTTCCGGTTAGAACCATGCACCACACGTTCCGCCTCCGTGTATAGGATGGAGTGTGGTGAAATGAGGAATGAGGAGGTGGGGCGTTTCGATGTCATCCATCGCGTCTCTTGTAACTCGGTGCTGTCTCGGCTGTGAGGAGACTACATGCGAATAGGAGATTGAGAAAATAGGTGATCGGGGAGCATGATTTATTAATCCTAAGTGTCAACCCACTGCGCAATATTTCGCCAATTTGAAACTTCGTAATTGTGAAATTGGCACTTGCATCATCGTTGTTGTAATGACAAATTTGTCCATTTCCCTTTTTTCTAAAGTCTTTATTCCGGGGTCAGGGGGATAATCCAAGGGGATGTGGTCCTGCCCGTGGACTGCTGGGCCAGTCGATTAGGAGTTACACCCTGGCGTTCCAAGCGTTTTCTCCAGGGGATCTTTGTTCGCGGGCACCGCTACCAATTGCCCTATTGCGGCCCAAATGTTCATGCCGCTCTTGTCTTTCAACCTTTCTTTCAGGTGCACGCATACTGCGAGACCCCAGGCATCATCATCTGTGGCAACAATTCCGATCTGAAGAACAGAAAACAAGTATCATCGGCGGGGGCGAGACAATTGGGGTGAGTGCAGTTCACCACAATGGTAGGGAAAGCAAACGGAAGTACATTTTTCTGTCGTCTAATTCCTTCGGAGCGGTTGTCCATCACATGAGAGAGGCAGCCGCTCCGAGGGAATTATACGACATAAAAATACTTTCTTCAGCTATACTATTCACCAGATTTTAGCTTCTAACAACACAATAAATATGTGGAAGTTACAATTCAAACATTCTCACGAATACGCGACCATCCTTTCATGCCTTCTGTGAAACATAAATTGAAATAATAATGAAATAAAAATAATAAATATGTAATTAATGTTATCGATGTTATCGATCATATGCGAGAGAGGAAACAGCTCCGAGGGAATTATACGACAGAAAAATACGCTTTCTTTCTTTTGCTATAGTATTCACCACATTTTAGCTTCTAACAACATAATAAATATGTGGAAGTTATCAATTTCTTTCCTCAAACATTCACACAGATACGCGACGATTCTTTTATGCATTCTGTGAAACAAAAATTGAAATAATAAAAATTTAATTAGTTTTTTAACAATTTAATAATTGCTTAAAAGTTCTTGCAGTCTTCCCTACTTGGAGACATCTGGGTGCACCGCCATCAATCGAATGTCTGCTCGATCTGGTTATGCGAAGAATCCAGGTTGGGTTAGGCTTCACGAATTATTGTAATGGGTCTGGTTTCAACTCGTTTTGATGCTCACCATTGAATAGATGGCAGATAGGTTTCACAGCATTAATGAAAGTCATGCTTCCATCCATAGTTGTTGATACTCCCTTTATCTTGATAACTTCCAAATATAGATATCACGTTCAGCAATCCGTTGACTCCTCCGCTCTTCCCCTTCACGAAAGTCGTGGTCTTTCTCTTGAGTGGTACTAGTGGGTAATAAAGCTCAATATCCGATTGATCTCGGATTGGATATCGGATTGAAAAGCTGAATCAGATACCTCCAATCCGCTACTCCGCGAGATCGGAATGAACGCCTCTGCCTTCATTCCGATATCAGATATATCGCTTTCGGTCTCTAGTAGAAATAGTCGCATACGTTTCAGTGTACGTTTCCATAGAGGACATTTGATGCCCTGATATATTTCACCAATTCATTAAGGAGTCTGGAAAGAAGTTGCATGGGTTCTGAATGATGTTTCTTTTGAGATAATTTTTGGACCCTCTTCGGCGGCAAAATGGCGGACGCCCATGTTGTATGTGGCACTGATATGAAAGTGGGAAAATAAGTGGCAAACATCAATAAAATGAACCTAAAACACAGAATACGAAAAGAGCACTGGCCGAGGGGGTTGAAGATCAGGGATCCTTCACGAACCGCCACATCAGAAAACTTTCAGGCACCCGCGTATTGTGAGACCTCGGTGATCATCTGTGGCAACAAGGCCGATCTGGAGAACAGAAGACAAGTGTCAACGGCTAGGGCGAGACAATTGGCTGATAAATTGGGGTGAATGGAGTTCATTAGGCAATCTAAAACGGTAGCAAAATGTATTACTCATTCCTCTAATTCCCTCGGAGCTGTTATCGATCATATAAGAGAGAGGCAATAGCTCCGAGGTAATTAAACGACAAAAAATAATTTATTTTGCTATACTATTCACCACATTTTAGCTTCTAACAATATACGAATATTTGGAAGTTGTTTGTTATTCACACAAACACGAGACGATTCTTTAATGCCTTCTGTGAAACATAAATGGAAATATTAAATATGTAATTAATTTTTTTAACAATTTAAAAATTGTTTAAAAGCTCTTGCAGTCTTTCCTACTTCGAGACATCTGCGTGCACCGCCATCGATCGATTGTCTGCTCGATCTGGTGTGAAGGATCCAGGTTGGGTTATGTTTCACGATGATTGTAATGGGTCTTGTGCCATCGTGTCAAATACGTTTCACACAGATTATGAATATACCTGTTTGTTACAGAAAGCAATGAACCCTTCGAACTGGTAGGATAAACATAAGATATACAAAATGAGTTCTCTGTGATTACCTAGGCTATGTTAGGTAGGTTTTTGGCTGAAATGCCTGACAATTACACTGAACCACAGTGAATTATTTGATCTGCTTGTCGACTGACCTAGCGACTGACAGACAGGACGATCATTCTTTGTGAATAAATAAGCTCTTCGTGGGCAGGACTGTAGACACATCCGCATAAGTTTCATAGAGATGATAAAGCTTCTAGTTTGATATTGAATGCAATTTCTTTCTTATATCTACGTCTGAAATAAAATCGTTAAATATAAATGGTATTTCATAATTCGCATGAGTTCTCAGAAACGTGTACTACCAGCTCATCGATCTTTACGCTTGACAATCGTTTACACATCAATCGTGTTGCACAATCAAAATTCGGCAACAGCTCTCGAGTCTCAAGATTACATTACAAAGTAGTTATGTTACTGAAAATGCATAAGTGCGGATTCAGTTGCAGACATGAATTTCTTTCTGTTCTGTCGTTTAGTACGAAAAATTCATTCTTAGATTCAAAATGCACATTTTTTGTACGTTCGCTTCATTGACTTGCTCTCTCTTGCTCGCCAGATCTGTCGGCATGCGTGAACAGTAAGGGGTTCTCAGACATTGGTCATGGCCTCCACTCTAGCTCACGTACCGCCAAACATGGGAATAGGGTGATACAACGAAAACAAATTATATTTTCACAGTCGCATTGGTGTTATACTAAACATTCGGATGCAAAGATGTCATTCACACAAATGAGGGATGATTCTTTTGTACCATATGTGAAACACAAATTGAAACAACAAACAAAACACTTCAGCAAAATAATGTTATTTACTTGCTTGAATGCATAATAAAATTTCTTCCAGGCTTCCCATTCTTCGAGACGTCCGTCTGCACTGCAACTCACGTGGGCAAATCAATCAGCTGTCTGCTCGATCTGGTCATGCGAAGGGTTCAGGTTGGGTTATGTTTCATGCCGATTGTAAATGGGCTGCTTTCTATATATTGTAAACATCGTCTAGACTGTGCTTCTCCAGCAATTTGAAACATATAGACATTTAAAAAAATAATATTTTCAAGGTAACGGAAATGAACTGAAAACATTTTCTTTGATGGATCGAAAGACAAGGTCGTCATTTATATTTGCGCCATCTTGCCAAACATATCTATTGTGAGCCCAACGCTGTCGAATCTGCGTAATTCGCCACTGTGGGGCACTTGTCTAGCACCCATTTGATGTCCAAATGTCCATCACCATGGACGCTTGCGCCATAATGGTAAAATGCAAAGTGATAGTGAAAAACAGATGCAGTAGTTGTATATTTCACCATTTTGGCGTTCGTGTGCCTCCCCAGCGGCATAACGACCTGTGCTTCCTTAAGTGTTTCGCATAAAACTGACACGAGGAACGACATGTTTCCTAGCGATGCTGACACTTCTTTTACAGATACAGGAAGTTTAGTCCAGACATTTTCTCTTCTCGAGAAATGTTACTCCATCTTGCAGTACTTCTGATCTCAGTGACAGCAGAGGTTAGAGTTAATGTTTATAAATCAGTAGTAAAGTACATTTCTTATATTTTTTCGTTTGATCCCTTCGGGGCGTCTGTCTGCGATAACCTCTCCGATTGCGAATTTAGTTCAATATTTCTGTCGTTTGAATACAAACTCTTTTAGCCCGAACCCATTCGAATTGGAGCACCAAGAGGCAGTTCTATAAGAGAACAGATAACAACTGTGGCTCAACTGCGAGAACTCATGAACGAGCTATAAAGGTGTCTGGTAAGGAGCATTCTTAGCAATTACGACAATAGCCAGGGCAAATCGGCAAAATTGTAAAATCGGTAAAATTGTCGTCATTCTTCTCCGCAGAGCTGTTATCTCACTCACCGACAGATACCAACGCCGCGGAGAAGAATGACGACAAATTTACCGATTTTGAACCCCTAACAATAACGACGCTTATTTCAGTCAAGCGAATGCACTAGCCTGACTCTTCAAACGATAGAATCGCAAGACCAGAAATTTAATTCTTACATCATTAATAACGATGCGAACACTTCAACTACTGGCACTTCGCTGTCTACTGAATTCACAATAAAGAAGGAATGCAAAGCTGGAAGAGTATTTCTACATTCGAGATCACCCTCTCAATGTCTGGGACCTCAGCAATATTCATATACGTTTCATAAAGATGATTTAGCTTCTAGTTCGAAATTGAAGGCAATTATAATCTTTTTTTAGACTGAAATATGCTTTAATATAGTCACATATCAGTCCTATATGAACATGTTCGGATAATACAAAAAATGTGAAAAAAATTACATTAGACACTTACAAATAATACAAAAATTACTGCATAAAATCTGGAGTGGGGGGTCGCAATGAATGGTCATGTTATACGAATACGAATACATTGATACTTCTAATTATGCCATGCATAATTCCCCTGTATCGATCCTCGCGCTTGACAATCGTTAATAGTGTTGCATAATCAAAATTCGGCAGCTCTCAAGTCCCTTGAGAGACAACAAAGAAAGAGGACAAGAAATAGAAATGACCTGACGAGAAAGAAGTGCAAGCCGACAGATAAGTCCATTGATCTGTATATGGATTGATTCTCATTCACTCACGTTTCGCTTCATTCAATAAATAAGTTATGCTTGTTTCATCCTCCGATTGAATATTTTCGTCATTTGCCTTTCAAATATGTTTCACAGTGATTATGAAGGTTCCTATCCGTTGCAGATATCAGTGAACACGCCGAATTTGTGAGAAAAACATAAGTTAGTTATCACAAAATGAGCTCTTCCTGATCACAAAGGCGATGTTAGGTAGGTTTTTGGCTGAAAACTGGCAATGGCACTGAAGCACATGGCACTGATTGATCTGCTTGTCGAATGACAGACAGGACCGTCACTCCTTGTCGATAAGCTCTTCGTATGCGGGACTGTAGAAATAATCGCATACGTTTCAGAGACAGGGTATGGCATTTACTTTGATATTGAAGGCAATTCCTTTGGTTTAGCTAACAATAAGCCTATTTGCGATTAAAGAAAATCGCGGTAAAAAAATCCAGCACAATTCGCATGAGTGATTAGAAGACTGATCTGTTTGAATTCGTCGAAGCATGGCGTATTATATATCACTGATACGATATATTTTCCCTTTTAGCGGTAACATTGCTTTGCAGTGCAGCGATCATATCCTTTGCAAAATAAAAATCTGTCAATTGCAATATATGAAGTGTCAATATGTGAAGTTTCAGGTGTAGTCCGGGCAGTTTCGGCAGCAGAGGACAGCGCGCTGTTGCTGCAGCTGTGGCGCATTGCGGGACAGGAATCGTGGGAGTAGACGGGAGAAAGAATTCTTTGGGAGAAAGGCAAGAGCGTCATGAACTTTTGCGTGACAATGATTACAAGGACAATTGGGTCATCATGATCTTCATTATGAAATCGCAAGTGTGAATGGCGCTTTTGTCCTTCACTCAAATGTTAATGGAAAAATAACTTTTTCCCGCTGTTTTCGTTCGCTAATTGAAAATGTTCTCCAGTCGCATGTGTTTCACAGAGATCATGAAGACTATTTTAGTTGCAAACCACATTAGGAGTCAGGTTCCTTGTTTAGATATAAAAACACTTCTCCATGTTCATCAAGACGATGCTAGGAAGCTCTTAGTTGAAACGTTTGATACTTACTCTGAAGCACTGTGCCTGATGGGTTGGTCAACTGTAGTCTGACAGACAGGATCATCACTCCTTATGGATAAGTTCTTCTTGTTGGAGACTGCAGAAATTTTTACGTTTCACAGAAATATTAAAGTTTACAACTTGATATTGAAGGTAATTCCATTTACTTCCCCTTCCTATATAAGTGAAATATACTTAAATAATTACAGGGAAAGGAAAACTAAATGGTGCTTCACAATCCGCAATTGAGGGAATCGTCGGAACATGAAGGCTTATGTTTCACTGAGGAGATATATTTTATTTTTAGTGGTGACATTGTTTTCTCCCATTATCTCTGTGAAGCTAAAAAAAAACAATCTACACTCAGGACGAAAATAGTGATATATATTATATACGGAACGTTTATGAGATCACATCTTAGCCATAATACGATGCAACCAATGAAGTATCACTTTTCAGGTGTACAAGAGCAATCGAGGCGGCTTTTGCGACAGAGAGTTACTGAAAATGTGGGATACTGCGGGACAGCAACGGCGAGAATGGTTGAACCATAAATGTGATATGGGAACTTACCCCGTTAGATTGACGAAAAAAAGTGTATGTCCATATCTCCATTTTGGCGCAAATGTCCATGGCTCACTTTCCTTTCGCCTGCGTGGACATTTTGAAGGTAAATATGAGGCCGGTCGCGTTACGCTCGGCCATGGCTTGGCAAAGCAAAAAAATAAAGTTAGCTTAAAAACATGCATTCCCAAGCAATTTGATATGCTGATCACGAAAATCGATATTACAACGCACAGAAAAAACCTTGCATCGAGATATTGATAAATCTTGAATTCCACCAAAATGAGTAGATATGGGCATAAGTTTGTTCAATGAAAAAATAACCCCAACAACCCATATATGAATCTAAAGCTCTCAATGCGAGGAAGAAAATAATGCAAACGATGTTCCCTAATTTTGTCATATAAGGGAATGGTTGCGTATCTCCCTTAAATGAAGGGTACGACCCCAACGGTATGGGGACTTTTCGTATGCGTCTCGTCGAGGGGATTCTGAAACATGGTAATAGACCACAGACATTAACTTCTTCTTTGATGCTTTATTCCAAGAAAACGTCATAATTCGTTATCTTACTTTGTGATGGATCCCTCTGCTATGTATGCAATGACATATGCAATTCCGAGCCAGGCTTTTAGTTATCGTGAGACTCTCGATAATTTCTGATGTAGTCATTAGGAAAACAGTTGCACAACTACAATATGTTTCACGCGAACGTTAAATGCTTCTGATTCTCGCAATTTTAGTACTTGATACAATTGTATGAGAAGAAATTAAAATTAAAACTATTGAACATGAGGCTGTATTTTCAATTTAAACACAAATGTCTGTTCTCTCTGACTCAATTTTTTTTCCTTTCAGGTGCACGCATATTGCGAGACTCCGGACATCACAATCTGTGGCAACAAGGCCGATCTGGAAAACAGAAGACAAGTTTCAACTGCGAGGGCGAGACAATTGGCTGATCAATTGGGGTGAGTGGAGTTCATTGTGGTCTCTAAATCAGTAGTAACGTGCATTTCCCATAATTCTAATTCACTCGGAACGGCTCGAAGGACAATTGTTGAAGAACAAGAAATGCACTTTATAAACCCTAGAGTTAACGTCATTTCAATCGCTGTTAGATATCGTAGCATGCAGTGATATTATAATAGAGTCTAATAGTGTCCATTCGAAATTCGTCATCGTAGAGAGCAGCATATCGCAATTGATTAGGGCGAAAGAATGAAAATGCTGACATTGTTCATGGCCTCCACACAAGTTGACATAAATACAGCAAAGTTGTGCGATACCTCCTCCCTCACTTCTTCTTCCCTCTCTTTTGACGGATGAAAAACGACTGCGCCATAATGGCGAGGTGAACAGATTTTCCATCGGTGACGTCATTGTCACGGCGCATGAGTCTATTTCAGCATTATGGCGCAAATTCCATGGCTCTGCAGACATTCACCTCATTCGACTCTTCTTCTGTCCCCCATTGCAGTCATCCATTGAGTTATTCGTCTATGGAAGTGGAGCAATAACAATACAGGGCCTTCATTACCCTTCAGATGCATCAAAACAGCTAAAGTTTGCACGAAGAAATCAATTAAATTTGCCTTAATAGGAAATACAGGAAAGTTATTGAACTTGGATGCAATTCATTGTTATATGCGCAGTGTGAAACATATTGCGGATCTGTAACAAGCTCAGAATAAATTGTTTGAGAAGAAATTATAATAAAAACTATTGAACATGAGGCTGTATTTTCAATTTTAACGCAAATGACTGTTCTCTCTCACTCGAGTTTTTCCTTTCGTTACGCGTATTGCTGGTTGCGCCTATTGTGCAATCGTTATTGTGTTATTTAACCATCTCGTCATAAGGGAGAGTTGGAAGTCTACTTCCACTACCTTCGAGACTAGAGTTGTTCATTGCGGGACTCGGGAGTGGACGCGAGAAAGTAAAATTTTTCTCTATGTGCGGGACTGCCGATTCTTTGCCTCTCTCATGCAAATTCATGTGCGAGACCGCGCATTCATCTCACTCCCGCGGTAGTCCCGCAGTGCCGACCGGTCTCGCAATGAGAAATGATGAAGAGGAGACGGCTTCGAAATATATGTTTCACATCGAAAACGCCGTGAAATGAAATTGCGGGACCACTGCGCGACTAACACTCCCGCGGGAGTATTTGCATGTGAGAGGCAATGATGCGGCAGTTCCGCAATTATGCAAACATTCTTCATTTCTCCTTCCACTCCCGCAGTGCCGGTCCCGCACGTTCATCCCTATTCGAGACCATTGTTTCGGAATATGAAAAAGCTCCTTCAAGCTCCGATCTTCCAAGCCGTAAAAGTTACTTAAGTTTTTGTTCATTCTTGCATTCAGAAAAGTGTCATACATGTATTAACGGAAAACGGGCATCATATTACGATGGACAGGGGACTACGTTTGCCTCCAACGGGGCTGCGCTTTTAGTATTGTATGCCTATATTTATTACAATATATTCAGTTATGAAGACTATCCTACAAAGATCGTTTTAATGGTATATCAGAAAGTTTTCACTGCAACCACGGCATCTGGTACTCTGAAGGAAAGCGAGTGTACAAAGCAACTTGTGGCGATCACTTTCCGATAGGTGATAAGTGCAACAATTCTCTGCTTTGACCATTCAAGCCAGTGATGTTCGATTCAAATAAAGTCTTACCAATTTTCTGTGGGAATCCTCATTTGGCAACAATCAGCCATTTGAACTATATGATGTGATGGATACGCTATTTACCAGGCGATAAATACATAGACATTTTATTATGATGACGAAATTTCTTGTTGTAATATACTACGATGAGAGTTGACCAACGTTTCTACAAATAGTCTTTAGTTCTATCTATTTCGTGAAACATAAATTTAGAAAAATATTACTGACCGCCCTTAGTTTTCCTAAGAGAACGACTTTGCATTTTCACGGACGTGACCAGACTGTCTCGCCTCATATTCCCAGATTCATTCATTCTCCTTCACCGCTCTGGAGTGGTGGCCCCTTCCATTCCTCTCTCCCTCCCGTTGCCAGTCCTCTTTCTTCATCTGTCCACCGTCTACAGTAACCTCGTCCGACCGGCCTCCTCTTAGTCTCGCATCTTGCATGATGGTAACGCAATGGTCCGGGCGCGTCCGTCCAGCAACGGTCAGTGGCGAATCGGTTGATCAGTTCTGCCGCGAATGCATAAGGTACAATACCCGAATCACCAAATCTGGTATTGATAGTAGTATGGCAGCTGAATTATCTTACAATACGATATACTACAGAAACTACTGTAATATCATCATAATAACCTGCTCAGATGCGAATTCTGGTCGATACAATCAGGGAAAATATTTTCATTTTCAGTTGTGACAAGTGCTGCGGCAGTGTTGTTTCACCAACTCAGAAGATCCGTGATAAAAACCGCGAGAATTTGAAGAATTTCATCATTACATCTCTACTATTATAGAAAGTTGCAGCGTCTACGTGACACCTCCGGTATTGGGAGGGGAGACGGTTCGCTAGGGGTTAAAGAAAGGCAACTTCACCAAGGACAAGAAGGCGTCATAATGGTGAAATGGAGACTTGAGCCGTGGTGATATGTTGGCGCAATCTCTCCATTTTACCCTTATGGCATAAAATTTCCATGGCACAGTTGCCCTTCACCAGTTCGATAAAGAGCAAATGCGAGATAACATCTCATCCACGCTGTTGTTTACCCCTCTGCCGCCTCGTCATATCGGAGGAACGGACAAATGCAAGGTTCAAAGAGTGAGGGACATGGACATCTGAGTCATAATGATGAAACGAAGAGATGTACCATCATGTCACACGGCTCAAGTACACATCTCGCCATTATGGCGCAAGTGTGAATCTTCTTCCATTTATGCAAATTTTAATGGCCTTGGATTACGCCGTTGAAGAATCATAGTCGTTTTGCTTGTCTGTTTGGGATTCCAAAAAGTGAGAAACCTTGCACAGTATGGTTGGCAGAATGAATATGTTCTAAGATATGTTTCACTGCGTCTATGCATATAAGTCGCTTTTTTTATTGGAACTGTGAAACATATCTTACAAAAATAGTTATACTGCCAACAATTGTGCCCAACACGCACAACACAAAATGTGATGTATCATCGTGCACTATCTTGTTATGCGCAGGATGGGAGGAAGAAGAACGGACGGCCGGGTACAACAACGTGTGTTCTGTCATTATGGAGAAATGGACAGAGCGCCATCACTCTCGTCGTTCTCACGGCGCATTTGAATAACAATTTGCGCCATGGACATTTGCGCCGCCATGATGAAATGGACCTAGGCGCTATCCTTGTGTCAGTTCGTATTTGTCAATTTTACCATTACTGCTCAAATATCCATGGTGCAGTCGTCCTTCACCCCTCAACTGATACAGTTATGGTCGAAGGGGAGAAAGACAACTTCGTCATGGACACTGGCGCCATAGCGGTGAGATAGACAGATGCGCCATCGCGGCTTAAGTGTTCATGTCACTAGTATGTATGGTTGATAGTAGAGTGGGGTCTTTCGATGATTTATTGACAGCCGCTAGTTCACCCGTCGTCTACTTCTTTCGGTAGCGGTCGTCTCCACATCGCAGGGACGACCGCCACCGAGTGAAATTAGACGATGAGTGAATTGTCGGCTGTCAGTAAATCATCGAAATACCCCACCGTAGTTGATAGAAGTTTGCTTCGCCGTGCGGTCGTCTCTCATCGTAGATGGACGACCGTGTCGAGGGGAATAAGAGATAAGGAATGCACTTACTCATTAATTCTATAGAGCATACTAGAATGGCGTTTTTGTCTCTCACATAGTTGATGGTTTTCATGCTCCAGTTTCCATCACCCTGTGTTTTCTTAGGTACATTCAGATATACAACGGTAAATGGTCAAGAAAGCCGTCATCGGCGGATATGCACTGGACCCTGCTTACGAGAAGGTCGCACAGGTGTTTAGGTGGGCTTAATAGATTTTCATGGAATTTAATTTGATGTGCATTTGAGTTCAGGTGTATTATTGTGGAAAATCGATTTGATAAATTCCATGTCTCCAGTTGATTATCCGAACTAATTAAGGAATCTTGAAACATATCTGAATGTCAATGTGACAATATGGTTTTCATCGATATTTCGGTTAAAACATGTTCAAATGTGCCCAAAATGATTTTAAAAATCAATTTTAATTAGTCCACATCAATATAATTTGAAAAATAGGTCAAATTCGCACTTTCACAGAGGAGTTCAGATATGCTTCACGATTCCAATATAAAGAAACTTACACTTTGCGATCAGATTTTGAGACCGCCCAAATGTCACATGTGTACCAGCTATATCAAGTCTGTTTTCCACAATAATAATCATTTTAGTTTTTCTTCAGTTTAAACCATGTCACCGAAATCTATCGTTAAAAAAACTCTTCATATATGCGTTCCGTGAAACATATATTATATATTCTTGAGCGTCTCGTCTTTCTATTCGTTCGGGTGGAAGACAAAAGTATCGTGGATGGTGAAATTGAAAGTTGAGCCGTTGAATGATGATGCATTTATCCATTTCATCATTATGGCGCAAATGCGCATTTGTAGTTCAACGGTCTTTGCAGAGCGAGTTTCGACAACGGCTGGGAGTACGAGGGCGCGGCCTTGGCGGCGTTTGTTGATGGTGGGCTATCGATTTCTTTCTATAGACAATCAGATTAGACGAATTTGAAATGCATATCATTATTGATTCAGAGAACATAATTCGTAGTTTCGGAATTTCGAAATTCGGTGGCCCTTTCTCTTCCCTCTCTCTACGCTTTCTTTCAGGAGTTCCCGTTGTGGATGTCTGGGGCGGATTCGCCGAGAAACACTGCGGTTGGCCGTGGAAACGGGACACGATGGCAACGATGTTCAGTTGCACAAAGGTGAGTGTTTACTGGGATTCTGCCATTTCCCAATAGTCGTCCACATGGTGGCCGCTACACGGTATGTTGTGCAGGGTATTCTGATGTTTGTTCATTTGCAAAAAGGTGCGCGTGATACGGTAGTGTGTGCCGTTCCCTGATCGTCGTTTTCTGTCTTGGTGTTATTTCCGTGAAACACAATTGATATCGAAGTCTAGCTGTCAATCATATTCCCTATTAGAGTAGGCATATGGAATGCGGGGTGAACGGGAACGCGTTCATTCGGCGCGTACTTGGCATTCGATCGGTTGCGGCAACCACATGAATGTGAGATGTTCTAGTTAGCGGTCTATTTGGCGAGATCCAGACAGGTCAGAGATGCGGAATCATTACATTTGTGAGAGGAATTTCAAGTTTCACGGTTACTTAAGAGGCTCGCTAACGGATAATTGGTAGGCAATTCGCGAGGAAATGGTTGCTATCACATAACATAACATAACATAACATATTTATCACGTCAAGCGTTATCGCATGGTGAAAGCACGAGAAAATGATTACTATCACAAGCAATCATTTTCTCGCATTCCATCTGCCAATCATATTCCCCATCCTCGTCCTCTTACAGGCACTCTCCGCCATTTGCATGGCTTCCCTGGTGGAGAAGGGCTTGTTATCCTACTCTGACCTCGTCACCAAACACTGGCCGGAGTTCCGCTTCGGCGGAAAAGAAAACGTTACCGTGCAGCAGGTTCTGTGTCATCAGGTGAGACAAATCACTGAGGATATCAATATTTGCTATAGATTGCTGAAATGATCATAAGCGCCTTAAGAGTTTTTTTTAAATCCACCATGACACAAGTTATGTTTCACAAAGTTCGTAAAATGAAGAAAATCGCTCTTTTATTGATACTGTCAATCCATCAAGAATATATGGCAGATTATGTTTCGCCAGGTGAATCCGAGATAAAAGTGTGGTTTACAAATGCTGTTAGCTAGGGTTGGCACTTCGATCCTGTTAGCAAAACGACGTCTCATTTCGCGTCTCCGTCTTTTATTTTATAAATTGCGCGGTCGTCTCAACAGCAGAAATGAGTTAGACGGCTGGGGATCGGGCTCGCCCAACTGATTCCTGGTGGTAGTTCTCAGATTCTGACAATTAGATGTAGAGACGAACGGACAATGGAAGATGCAGCAGACTCGGAAATGAGATGTCGTTTTGCTAAAAGGATCGTAGTGTCAATCCTAGCTGACATCCGATCACTTTATTGTTAGGACACCACATGAGTATATGAGAATATGAGAACATGGGACCTACATCTAATTTTCTCCTCGAGCATCAATGAAAAATATAGCTTTAAAAACAATCAAATTAGCAGCATAATTTGAACATCAGGATATTACATATCGACATTTGCACCAAAATGCTGAATTTTCATGGAAATTTGCACGGTAATGATGTTCCGTCCATTTCTCAACTGTGGAGTTATTGTCTTCTACCTAAAATTGGAGCCCTTTAATTAAAACAACGCGAAATTGAACAACTGCACCTTCAGTAAATTCTCGCAGGCCGGTATGCCGTACTTCCGTAACCCGAACGGCTCTCTGACTTATCTCAACCTCGACCAAGTACTCGACATCCACACGATGGAGAGACTGGTGGAGCAGCAGAAGGTCCAATACACTCCTGGTGAGATCGTTGCATTGCAATTAGGGAAATCGATCCGTGCATGTTTGCGCAATATCACCAATCTATTTGATACTAGGGGTTGTAAATTGTTCTGGCTTACCCGTAGACTATTCGGGGTTCACCCGGAGAATGCAAAACGCCGATGTACATTCGATAGCTTATATATGGACGTATCTAATCTGTGAGTAACTCGCCCCAAATTTCACTTTTGCCCTGGGGCACCCGCCGCATGTGCGATGCTCAATGAAATAACCGATCTTGATTTCATTTTCCGCTGTCTTCTTCTAAGCATCTGTGGTCTAGTCGGTTAGGTGATCGACTAGAATGCGAAGGGTGGATGTTCGTCCCCACTCACCTGCAGAATTTTTTTTGCTAAATTTGGTGATATTTTTATTAGTGTTCCGATGTGCAAAGTCACTTTTCAACTGTTCCACAGGCATATAAATACCACGAATCAAACCAGTAAAATTTTCCAACAAATTATTTTTGACAAAATATTAATGATTTTTATAAGTTCATGAAAAAAATTATTTTGTTGGAAATTTCGTTTGCTGCTTCCATTTGTGGTGTTTATGTCTGGATAGTTGAAAAGTGATTTTGCACATCACAGCACTAATTTTTATCTCATCAAATATAGCAAAAAAAATTTGCAGGTGAGAGGGGACGAACTAAAAAGTGAAATTGTGGGCGAGTTACTCACAGATTAGATACGTCCATATATAAGCTATCGAATGTACATCGGCGTTTTGCATAACTCCGGGTGAACCCCGAATAGTCTACGGGTTAGGGGAATTGTAATTGTGAGGAATTATTTCAAAAGCTGGGCAGAGTGGAATATATGCCACTATATCTTCAAAGAAAGTAGCGCATTTAACAGGCTCTCAGAGCGGCTACCATGCGCTAACGTTCGGATGGATAGTGAACGGCATCTTCCGCCGTGTGGAACCTCTCGGAAGAGACATTGGGCAGTACTTCAGGGAGGAGATCGCGGACAGGCATAGTAAGTTGGGATTTCAAAAAACGGAAGTAGAGTGCATTCGTCTATGATCTAAATCTCGTGCGAAGGTTACCTTTTGCATGAATGAGACGACCGCTCTTAGTGAATTAGACGATTGCACTCTACTAGCCAGAATGTTATAGGCATGGCTCTGCTCGAATCATCAATCACGACGAGCACAAGAGTATTATGAATATGCTTGGTGCGCTGAGAGATTTTTATATTTAGTTAGCTGAATCGCCGTGGGGTCTTCTGATAGGAACCCAAAATAAACAAAGACTCAATATTGTATTCCCACTTCCCCGTCCGCATTTATTTCGTCCAGACCTGGATGTCTTCATGGGTGGCACGGCGGCTGAGGAGTACCGCATCGCTCGGATCGCACCAGAAACTTCGAACTTGAAGAACATCATTCGGGGGGCCATCCACTGTCCCGCGATACTCAAGGTGAAAAATAAATGCTAATTTCTGCGCTAATTATGGAGGCAATATTCATCGCCTTTCATTTTCGAATTAATAAAATCTCTGCAAATTTGAGCAAGCATATTAGACATCAGATTTTACCGCTCACCGTGTATCGGCAGAAATGTGAAGCTTTGCTTGGCAACGTGTCGCCCGCTTCCTGCTTCTGCTATGGTGAATACGCCTTTTTATTCATAGGAACTTTGAAACTTAGCCCATAAAGTAATCAAACTGCAATCCATACTGTCCGCGCTCATTTGATGAGAATTGATTGTTTGCACTTGTGCCTCTCAACCAGCTTCTTTAAACAGGACATTTTTCGCAGGATGGCTACCGCAAGTTCGTTCCCTGCATGAATTTTGCGCGTGCTGCCAACAACGTGCGCGACATCTGCTCTGACTTCGACCTGCTCAACAATCCGGACACAAGAACGGTGAAACCGTAAATTTACCTTTTTTATCTTTACATTCTTCTACGTTGCATCTGCTATAAGTTGTTAAATGCTATCAAATTCTACGAATAAGCTTGTTGTAAGTAACTTGCTAAATTTGGGTGTGCATCGCGGCCGGGAATGCCGTAGCAACGGCCAGGCACCTCGCCAGGACATTGGACCTCTTCTCATCTGGACAAGTGGTGTCCAGGCAATTCTTCCAGGTGCGATTCATCGATAAATAAACTATGTATTAAAAAAGCCGCAAACCGAGATGACCCATCGTACAAGACGACTACTTTCAAAATTGCTTAGAAAATTTCAAAGTGCAGCTATCGTTTCGAACTCAAAAGATTTGCATGTGACGAGACGTCACGCGAGTCATTTTTTTCGAATTCCCGCGCGGTCGGTTCCAGAGAAGCTCCAGGGAAGCGCGGGAATTCAACTTTGAATTTCAATGACGCGGCGAGGAAAGACTTTTGAGAGATGAAAATTTGCGATCATAAGAATAGTTGACCCAGAATCTCCCCTAACGGCTTCTTTAACACTAGCGCCATTGTGTTGAAATATGCACAAATATCCATGTTACGGCTGATATTCGACTCTTTTGAACAAATGGCGTCCAAATGTTTTCGAGGTATTACGGATACGTTTCACAGAGCATTAATCGTGCTAAAAATTGTAAAGTTAGACAATGAAGGTGTCTGTGGTATTATTCTGGAAAAATTGTATAATATCATAATAATAATTTTATGTAATATTTAATTTACATGATTTTAATTTAGAACCTTCGCGAACCCATTATCGTCAACCAAGTAGACACTACTCTTGGCATGAAGCTTTCTAAAGGCTACGGTTTCATGTACACCGCAAGCCCGCTGGTACGGTAGCCTACCGTATTCCGCAGTTCAACTAGAGCGGATTACAGGGCGAATGGCAGATCGGTCACTTGGGAGTCGGAGGTCAGAATGTGAAGACGGATCCCACGAGGAGGATCACGTTTGCATACTTGACTAATGGAATGAAGGTTGGATCGGTTCTAACGCAACTGACTGGGTTACTGTGGTCCATTTAGGCGGGCCAAGGTGAACGCACCAGGACGATGAAGAAACTGGAGAAAGCACTGTACGATTGCTATGCAAGTGAGTATGCAGCTCGATTTGATTTATTCGAATTCATCGTTGTGGCGCAAATCTAAGCCCATTTACGGTAAAGGCTTTACCATGTGGGCATTGCATTTTCAGATGCGAAAATGCTCAATGGAAAGGCAGAAAACGGCAAGAATAATTTCATTCATAAGAAAATATCTTGACAATTTTCCACTTTGTTTCCGACGAGAATCGCTGTTTAGTGATAAAGTCGTTCAATATATTGTTTGTGTTGCATATTTGGTAGAATTACTCAATGATATAACATAAGTTTGCTCAGCAAGTGATTTTGGGAAAGCGAATGTCCAAGCGTAACTATCCAAACTCATGAATCTAAAGGCCAGAAAGAGAAAGAAGGCTCTTCAATGTTTCCCGATTTTTAAAATTTATTGTTGAAGCTCAATTTCTCTTTATGTCTGAATAAAACGCAAAAAATGTGTAGTGGAATCGAACCTACGACAAATCAAAGGGGATGGTGCGGAGCGCAAACATTCTACCCACTAGCCCATTGAGCATACTACCTATAAATGTGAACACGAGAGGAGGAGGCATTGAGATGAGATCAGAGAAAAAGGATTCGATGGAGAGTGTAAAGAAGAAAAATGAATGTCACAGTATTGTGCCACATGCAAGAACAAACAGGTCGAATAACTTATATAGTGTTCGTGTTGCATATTTTTCAGACAGAAACACACGAAAAATATGCGAA
>JACMIF010002306.1:0-18642 GCA_014805445.1 Diplogasteroides magnus | reverse complement strand
CGCGCCAAGGCGCGCTATTGCGTAATAATCCAAAGGAGGTGCGAATAGGTGTGGTCTGATATAGGGTACCTACAAATATTTTGCATAGAGGCTACCTTCAATTTTAAGGAAGATATGATTAGAAAAAGGTGAGTGCACAAAGACTTATGGAACACCCTAATAGAAGCTTAGCTTCCTAGCAGTTTTGCGTGGCAAAACTGCCAATTCATCTTATCCATGTGTCTTGGCGATTCCCCTAATTTTCCGATGCTTTATGTTCTTTGTTCAAAATTGATTTTTAGTTAAATTAGTCAAAGGGCGAATAATGCATCCACTTCACGACATAACTTCGTTATTTTACATATTTTCTCATCTTACACAAATTAGATCAATTTGCAATTCATTATGTTTACCCTTCTCTTCTCCTTATCTCATTCCGTTTCATTCTCGCAGTCTCCATTAGCCGTGAGTGGCTGATCGATTTATTCGTCTGAGTTAGTGGTTTTTAAAATTTATTTTAAATTGACTTATTCCGAATTCGTTACTCATACTAAATTATAATCAGTCTTTGTATGTTTAGCATGCGACCAGTGATATTCGTGGAGCTAACCATTCTCTGCGTGGAGGAGGCCGTGGACGTGGCCGTGGCCGTGGTCGCGGTCGTGGTCACGGTGGAATACATCGATCCCTAATGCCATTACTTGTCTCCTTTGAAAAAACGCAGGCTGTTTTATTCACAAGTGAGTTTGTTTTATTCACAAGTGACAAGCCAATATACCTTACTGATGAATTCGACGTAATTGAAGTACGTGAAAATTTTACACGAAAGACATGCATTCATTGAACACCATTGTTATTTCCAAAGTAAATTGTGCATTTCAGGATCCGTCCAGGGCGACATATTTGGGCTTGAAATTCACGAAGGAAAGTTCCACCCGTCTTTTCACCGAAAATGTCAATAGTCTGAAGTGAGTGTCTATATTTTTGAGGAAAAAAATCATACAAATTTCGTTGATATTGTTTCGATTCAAAATTTATCTTTCATTAGACTTACAAAAAATTGCATTTCTTTTCATTTACACATAATAATATTTTAGCAATGAAACTCTGGAGTCTTTGAACATCCGAAGGGTCTCACTTCTATTTACCGAAAAAGCCCGTAAGAAATAAGGGTTTCTTATTGAATTCGTATTGGCCGTTTCAGGTGTTCGTCAAGAACGCTTTACTCAGAGATCTGCAACACGTGGTGGACGTGGTGGTTACCGATCGTCGTCTGGTCGTTCGGAGATCGTCAGGCAGTCCCATCAATCCACCATATCTCCTTCACCTGTAGTCCCCTCAACGGCGGAAAGTTAGAATTTTTTCAAAACATCCTTAAATAATAACTTTAAATTATTTCTATTATGATCGTTTCAGGAATCGTCACGGCATTCAATTCTACTTTCGGTGCATTTCAAGAAGCAATGAAGAGGTTAATTTAAGAATTGTACACATTAATTATCGTGTTTTTAGAATAATTGAGTCCGAGAATCCCACCGCCGTGCAGCCCGATATTGGAACTCTCAATTTGAATGGACAAAGATGAAAACGAATTTCACGGGATACCTCAAACATAACAACTGGTTTTGCCGAATAAACTGTTAAAACTGTTCCCCTAGTATTGACTGACTCTAACGTGGCTGTATCATTGTATATCAGAGATACTGTATCGTTGTACAGTACAATCAATCTCCGCCGTGCAGCAGCTGTGGGCGGCCGCGTAGCGGCCTTCACGCTGCTTGCACAGCAAGCTGAAACGCTGAAGCGTCGTTTGGTACTTTTCACCTCTACACCAGGAGGGACCCCTACTGTAGAAGCTTAACGTGGCTACTAGCATGCAAAGCATGCTAGTTAGTAGAGACCGCGTAACGCCACGAGTCGAGAGGCGAATGAAAAATGAAGGGGTCAATCGCCTCTCAACGAGAGTCGTTTCATTTGAGCCGTTTGACCCGGTGGATCGCCTCTTCTATCGCCTCTCGTAAAGCCTCTTTGGTCTATATTAGAAGAACAAAGCCTTCGACGCTATTGAAATTCATCACGGAGCTTTTAAGGATCATTGTCGTCAGCATAAACGCCTAAAATTTGAAAATTAGTCAATATTCAGGTAATAATGCTAGAAAAATCGCAACTTTGAAGAAATCGGTCGAGTAATATTCTTACTAAATACTCCAGTCAAGGCAAAAACATTCCACATTAATCAAACTTTGATCAAATTTGAAGCAAAAACGGTAAATATTCTTCACTTTTCGTTAAGAGACGATCATCATTTTCTCTGCAAATGCTCATGCAGACCGCGCCGAAGGGAGGCGATTGGTGAAATGGAAGGGAAGGAAGAGAGGCGATTCAACTTAGAATACATGCAAATTCTAAAGTCGTGAGGCGTGAGGCGATAGATGAGTCATTTCGCCCGGTCTCCCTTGTTCCCGAGAGGCGAATGATGAGGCGTTACACGATCTCTATTAATTAGTCACAAAAGCAGAGAAATGCGCTTTTAGAATATTGTAATACGTCATGACAAGGCCAAAACGTTTAACCATGCATAAGTGGTCGAAGGATTCATATGAACCCTAGGTCATGTACCATGAAGTCGTAGCTCTGGACCTTCCCCACAACGCCACAGACTCCGAATTTTCAGCTTTCTGGAATTTTTTCGAGAAAATGACGTTTCCTCATAATTTTTCAATTTTTTTTCACTACGTTGCAAAATTCGCAATTAGGAGTCTGTGGCATTGCGACGAAGTCGAGAGCTACGATTTGATGGTACATGACCTAGGGTTGACATTAATCCTTCGACAACTTATGCGTGGTTAAACGTTATTAGCACAACAGAATGCATTTGAAAAAAAGCAAAAAGCGAAAGTCTGCTTCTTGGGCTTATGAACAGTATTTATCAGTTTGTTGTGCGATTTATATTTATTAGATAATTTTTTAAGGTATTTTCTATTTTTATCATTCGCACAACCGCTCATTTGCCTGAATTACACGGTCAGCGAGGCAATTTGAATGCACTTATGAATTAGCTCTCTCACTTCCATTCTGACCGGCAGTGTATACTCGAAACTCGATTGAATACTCATTTCAGGCCCCACAATACTTGTTTGAGGAGTCGTTTCGACGTCTCTACTGATCAGACGACGAAGATTCGATAGACTGTATAATAATTGCGTTTTCGATTAAGAAAATGCAATTATAATACAGTCTCCTTCAGTCATTCGCATCGTCTGCTAAATTAGTTGGTTAGAATTTGAAATTAATGAGAAAATTAATGAGAGTTCATTCTGGATGATGACCTCTTCGATGAAGGGAAAAAGGAAGAAGAGAGAAGAAGGAGACAGAAGAAGGGAAAGGAGAAAAGAGATGCAAAGGAAAGATAGAAGAAGAGAAACATAAGACAGAAGAAGAGACAATGAATTGGGTTGTGAACTTATTTGACCCAAAAATAACTTGCATCTATTGACTATAACTGCATCAAAATAACGAAGATTTTGCGATAAACGGCTCATCATTTTTGATTGTTCCTCTTTTTGCCGTCATGGCTTTGGGAAGATTCGGATATGTATTTTCAAATATCAGACACTGTTCTCTGTGCATACTCATGATAGGGTAGGAAAAGCAATCAGAAGTGCTTATTTCTGTAGTGAAATTTTAATTCAGTCGAGTATCGTGTTCAAAAAAAGGGGGGGGTCAAAACACAAACTAAAAAATAAAAACATTTATCAAACGTTATAAGTGAACAATTCTAAGGCAAGAATTCAATAAAGATATAAATGGAATGTTATATGAGACACTATCTGACAGGAGTGAAATACCCTTGGCACAGCAAAAAGTTAACCCTATCTGAAAATTTTGTCCCAGACTAAGTCGACCACGCTGAGTTCAATGGTACGCATCTCGATGTCTGAAAATGAGTTTGACAGGTAGGAAATATAGGCCAAGTGTGTACTCGGAAAATCTTTTTTCCTAGAGGTCCAAACCCAGTAAAAGTATAGTGATTCTTGATCGTCTCGACGAGATAAGACTTTTTGCAGTTGGGAATGGCTCATGAAACTCAAAACTGACAAAGTTATAGGCATCTGTTTCCGAAAAATGGCTGTACTGAAAAAAAATTCCCATAAACACTTTTTTATTATTTCAAACGATTCTCCTTGAAATTCAGCATCTAGGATGAAAATTTCATCAAAAAAATCGAGGATGATCGTCTTCAAAATCTTGGTCAAAGTGGGTAGATTTCGTCAAAATTCATAGCCAAAAGGTCATTGGTTCGAATCCCGCCGGATGCAAAGTCTTTTGCACCATGATGCAGGCACTTTCAGAAAAAGTGACAGGGGAATAAAATGCTCGTCCTGACTCCCTCTATCGATTTCCGTTGAGAAAATAAGGTGTCGTCGGAAGTCATTTTCTTCTTGGACATAGCCGAAATTTTGGGTGTTTCACGGCCAAAAAATGACAATGTCCAAGAAAAAAACGACTTCCGATGACACCTTATTTTCTCAACGGAAATCGATAGAGGGAGTCAGGACGAGAATTTTATTCCCCTGGCACTTTTTTTGAAAGTGCCTGCATCATGGTGCAAAAGACGTTTGTATCCGGCAGGATTCGAACCAGCGACCTTCTGGCTATGAATTTTGACGAAATCTACACAATTTGACCAAGATTTTGAAGACGATCATCCTCGATTTTTTGATGAAATTTTCACCCTATATATAGAATTTCACGGAGAGTCGTTTGAAACAATAAAAAAGTGTGAGTTAATGGGAATTTTTTTCAGTACAGCCATTTTTCGGAAACAGATGCCTATAACTTTGTCAGTTTGGAGTATCATGAGTCGGTCCCAACTGCAAAAAGTCTTATCTCGTCGATACAATCAAGAGCTACTATACTTTTACTGGGTTTGGACCCCTAGGAAAAAAGTTAGATTTTCCGAGTACGAACTTTGCCCATTTTTCCTACCAGTCAAACTCATTTTCAGACATTGAGATGTGGATTTTTGAACTCTGGGTGGTCGACTTAGTCAGGGATAAAATTTTCAGAAAGGGTTAACTTTTTGCTGTGCCAAGCCTCTGTTCAGTAACTCACTCCAGTGAGATAGTGTCTCATATGTGTGCAGGCAAAAGAAAGCAATAAGACTACTGATAAAATTGTCCTCACATAAAACTAAAAATTTGTTTGATAGGGAATATGTGTTGTGAAATTAAAATAATATCGCTCGATTGGTTTGCTATTGCGCTTTTCAGACTTGATTCTCTCCACTTCACTCTGAAGCTTAGCATTCTCCATTGCCATTTTATCCATCTTTTCACTCATCTAAAATCAATTATTTTTACGTCACGGAAGTTCATTTTGTTCATCAAATCGATAATTGGCTGTTAGTATCCAATTGATACTAACATCCATTTCCATTGATGGTATCCATTTGCATTTGACCATCATTGACTGACCTTCATCCTTTCTCTCCTCAACTGCTGGTTCTCCCTTTCCAGTTCAGCTCGAGGCTTATCTCTTGGTCCAAAGGATACACAAGGATGCAACACCCATCGCTTATTCTCATCAATGTCGTCGTAGTGCTTTATGTGGAAGATGCCACTGGGTAGGAGTTCAACCTGCAATGGAAGTTGATCTTTGATCTATTGATTTTTGACCTGTTAAAGGAGCTGTATCACGAACTTTGTTTTCGGTTATATCGATCAATTAGTGTCTTTCCATCATAGAAACACAGGTATTACATCTCCTCGGTTCTAAATTCAATTTCAAAATATTCATATTTGAGCAGTTCGACTCCTACCACGACAAGAATGAGGTGTCAATAAATTTGTCTGATTTCTCTGTACTCTCTCTTCTTCCCACGCGCTCTCCCCTACCATAGACCCCTTCCCCGAGAGAGACGAGATATAGGGTTGGTAATGATAGATCAATGTTTGTCTGCGTCTCATCAGCCCCCTTGTCTCTCGACCCCTTCCCCACCCCGTTATCTACCGTATCCAGTATCTTTAGAGCTTCACCAAACGCCGTAGAATCATCTGTGAAGCATGGGAATGGTGTCATTCGACTTCTCATGTCAGTCACTATCTAACTACGCTTTCACCCTATACTCGAAAAAGTTCGTGCTACAGCTCCTTTAAGCAAACGAATGCAAATTGTACCTTAATGTTCCCTTCTTTGATGAGAATATGTACGCACTTGTCAGGAAATCGACGAGCCTGAATCGCATTGTTATCAGTTGTAATTTAGATATTTTATATGAAATCTGTTCAGAATTCATAAAACTTGCCTTCCATTCTCCTCTTCCTTTCCATGTCATTTCGCCTTTCAAATGACCATAAGCTTCATAACCACCACTGGGGCCCGGTGTACACTCCTTGAACGCTAAAATTATTATTCGATTTAATGAGTACTCATCTCAACTAGCAGATATAAAGGAGAACCAGCAAATATAAAGGAGACAGCGGGAACCAGCAGATATAAAGGAGTTCGTGAGAACAAGTGTAAACTTCAATTTCAATTTTAGCACTTACCGTATTCTCGATTTCCATCCTATTCTCTATCACATCGTTTCGTCGCACAGTCTTAATGCCTCTAGAAAATCTGCAAAGGCGTCCTTCGAGAATCGAACCAGCTTCACGAATAATGAATGTCCAACTGTAAAACACATCAACCACACTCACACTTCAGCGTAGGAACTTCCGTTTTCCAATAATTGCACTTCAATTCTTTTCCCACCTGCTTCCACACTCGTCATCTGCTTCCAACGGATTCCAACAATCTCGAACTGAAAAGAACTTTTATAGATTGCAATTGTTAAATAGGGCTGGTGTTGCTGTGTTCTTCTGCAAAAGGAATATGGATATACAAATATCTACGAGGTTAGAAATCCAAAGAAAGGCTCAGGCCCATGCAGGCAACTTGCAGGAATATAAAAATATTTTGAAGTTTTCGCGTTTCCGCTTTTCATTTCGTTGTATGCCCTGCAACTGCCTGTTTTCGTATATTATTGGTTCCGTAAAATTGCAATAGCTTCATAGATATATTTGAGCACGGGTAGAAATGTTCGCACAACTGAAAATCGAAGAGAAGAAGTTTGATTTTTTCCTATCATAACATCCGTCTCATGCAGACTATCCGCTTTAGAGGGGGTCCTTTAAGGTTAAAAGCGATGGTGGGCGAAAGGGACCATTTGGTCATGTTACCGAGTGAAATAAGCTATGTACATTATGTGTGTTGCAAAGTAAATGTTTCAAATTCACAAATGGTCTGGAAAATGCATAAACTACCTGTCCACCCTGTTTGTATTCCATTTTGATTGCGCATTTTGCGTGTTCGAGCTTTAGCATCCCTCGATCCGCATAGTAGGTGATCTGCAAGAACTACGGTAATACTCGGAAAATCATGGTAAAACGCTAGAAGAAAACGACTCACAAAGACGTTGCCATTTGCATTGACGAATTTGATGTTTCCATTCTGGAATTGCTGAAAGTAGTCGCCGCACGGGGATTTCAATGATGTTTCCTAAATAATTGGCATTGATGACACTTCTTCATTTAGTCAATTTGCAAATAACGAAGAGAGTACATACTCCTTCGCGGTCGTTCGCTGTCCGTTTTTGCTGTGCTCTTGGGTTGAGCTGCAATAAGTCTTTCACAAAAGTGGATTTCTTGAAAAAGACTCATCTAACCTGTCCCAATTTGAAACCCCTTTTATGTTATAAACTTACTCGATTCTCTTTATTTTCGAGAAGTTGTTCGTATTCCTCTACCAACTGAGCCGCAACTTTCCTGTTCTCCTCTCTCTGAATGATATAGTATGCATATGGAAATGTAACAGCACCATAAAAATTGACTCATATTGGTAATGTTACTGACAGTTGATTAGTGAATTAATGCAAAACATGTCGTACTTGCCTCGCATTTAAAATACTTTTTGTTGTAGGTTCCAAATTTAGACAACGATTGCAAATTATTTTAAATAATTAGATTAGTTGTTTATATCAATCAATTGCCAAACATAGACGCTTCAATACGGTTGATGAGCGCGTCGCGGTTGATGAGCGGTGTCAAGACTCTATTACCTCTTGCTCCGCTCTCAGCACAGATGAAGCATACTCATCCTGTTTGTGCTTAATAGAGTCTCTCAACTTTCTACGGGCATTTATCATCTGTAATTTACCTAGAATTGACAACAAATGTACAAGAAGAAAGTATGCAAAACTTTTATATAATGATGTGTGAAAATGAATAGTTTCCAATTTCAGTAACATATTTGATTAAATAATTATATTATAGAAAAAAATGTCTTCCTAGGATCAAAACTCCGAGTAGTGCACACTCATAGATTAGATTCGTTGGGGATGAGGGAGATATCCAACATTCCTAATGCCAGTCCAGAAATAAATTACTTACCGTTTTCACACTCTTCGTTCCCCTCTTTTCTCCTTCTTCCAGCTCGTATGATTGTACCAGAGCATGTTCTGCAAACCTCACACGACGGGGAGCAGCGGCATAAGAGAACCGTTGATTGGCCTTCATAGCAAACCCAATGAATATTCCTGCAAAATAATATTTTTGTAAAAAATAATATAGATGAAACATAGCACAAAGTGAAGGTGATTGCCAAAATATTCAACAATAACAATGTGGTTAGTTATAAAATTATGGGATGAATGGACGCTAATTGAGCAACGATCCACTATCCCGAACAAGAGAGTGATTGATTATTGACTGAATCTTACTAAAGGTCACCATTAGGATGCACTTTTCAACACCCTGGGTGGTCCTGTGGCTGTGCCGTGAGAAGTTTCATTTCCGAAATGACCTCCTTAGTTACTCTCACCTGAAACAAATACCTGACATTGAATACAGAATAAACACAACTTTTATCAGCAGAAGTTGATGTGAAATCATTATCGAAACATTGACAGTCAAAATTTTTGAAATGATAAGCGAAAGTATGTTTTAACCATGTCGGTACATATTTTTCCCCATTTCCCCCTTATCAGACGTAAACGCTTCGGTCCATAGACCACAACCATGCTGCTTGCTTCCAAAAAGATGATAAGAATCGCATTAGTCCTGGCTTCCCTGCGTACTAATCAAGATTGATTGAAGAATCAGCTACTTTATGAGTATTCCACGTTGTCGTTTTGTTTAACGCTCTTGTACTTTGTGTTTGCAATAGATGTAGGCACTAACCATGTGTTTGTTTTGTTCCACTCGCTCATTGTTTTGACTTCTTCAGCCATGCGGCGGCCCTTGATTCTCTTATTTTCGTTAGCCACTTTATGCATTTCTGCAAATACCCAGACTCAAAGTAAAGGTGAGCCTCATAGACTCCTTATTGGTCTCTCATAATCTTCAGTGGTCGTGATAAGAATGAAATGATGCCCATTGTCCTATTCAGAAACCCATAACAACACAGAAATTTCGGATGCCAATGCTGTTTTGAGGGAGCCTACTGTTGATGTAACATTTTGAATACCGAAAAATCTCGTATTCCTACCAATATGTAAAATATTTCCAATAGGTGTGCGACGAGACAAACGCGCCCGGCCGTTCCATGGTGTATTGCAAGGGAAGATTGTTGGAAGCAGTCAACAGACTCATGATATTCAATGATGCAAAGACTTTCGTCGATCGACCGATCAAAGTGACAGAGAACAACATAATTTCTATAATCTGGTCAATATCAAGGAAAACTACACTGGAAAGGCGATCATGGATGCCTTTGACAAGCAGTTTCCTGGACCAATCGTGGACTCGGATAATGATACACTGAATGCATTCGTAGACAAATACTTTGATCTAGAGGGGCAAGAACTGCAAGAGTAAGACCTTCTTCTTGATTTCATATAATATATGATTCAGATGTCAATTATCAGACTGGAGTCAGTCTCCAAAGTCATTTGATGTGATTATGGACAGTGCAATGAAGGGATACGCTAAGGATCTCAATGATATCTGGAAGAAATTGTGCAGAAAGGTCAAATCAGTGGTCAGTTTTATGTTTTCATTCGCTCAAGGTTCTGGTAATCCTTAGAGATTGAAATCAGCAATGTTCAGGGATTCTTTATAATGTATTGAAATTGATCCACCAGACGTGTATTATGTGTTTATTCTCAGGTGAAGGATCATAGTGAACGCTTCTCCTTCCTGTATGTTGAGAACAATTTCATCATTCCGGGAGGTAGATTCCGGGAATACTATTACTGGGACACGTACTGGATCATAAGGGTATTCACGTCGAATGGTTCTTTCACCAGCACATCTTCAGGGTCTTCTTGCATCAGAAATGACAGAAACTGCACGAGGAATGATACAGAATTTCGCTTCGATCGTGACGCAATATGGGTGAGTAAAGGATAGCTCACAGGATAGCATAATGGCTCTAAATGGGTAAATTTGTTATCATTATTCTCCACAGAATCGTTGCCTAACAATGGTGAGACAGCAGCGCTCCGGAGAAGAATGAAGACAAGTTTACCGATTTAGTTCCCCGATAGGTTAGAATTGACAATCGTTACATTAGCTTCATTCCCAATGGAGGAAGAGTGTACTATCTGAAACGGTCACAACCTCCACTTCTCACTGCTATGGTCTATGAATACTATCAGGTTTGCTGTTTACTATCCTAGATAAAAAAAATATACGACTAAACGTTAGTCTCAGTTGCCTAGCATAGATTTGTAACTTTCAGGCAACTCGAAACCAGACTTTTCTCAATGAAATGCTGCCAGTTCTGGAGCAGGAATACCTATTCTTTTCCTTTCGACGTTCTGTGAATGTGCAGATGAACGGGAAGACTTACTCAATGTTCCATTACAGAACGGAGTCAAATGTCCCCAGGTATTACGCATCCGAACTTGTTCTAGTCTATGTATCGCTCATCGAGATGTCAAACACGTACTAGGAATAACAGTAGAGAGAGGATGCATAATAAATAATGCGCCATGATTCTTTGCGCCATAACAGTGACTTGACTCCTCTTCTGTTGATCTTTGCTCTTTGGAAGTAAAATACTTGCAGACCAGAGTCTTATCGTGAGGACATTGCAACCGCAGCAAAACTCACAGATGAGACCAGAAAGCAACAGTTGTACAGGGAATTGGGTAGTACGGCCGAATCTGGATGGGACTTCAGTAGTCGATGGTCAGATTTGAATTATTATACAAAATTACTGCATCATTAGATTTTTTATAATCATTTATAGTTGACTAAACAAGTGGAACGAAAATATTTGAGGTTCTTGGACAAGAAGACGCTGACAACTGTGCACACGACTGAAATCGTTCCTGTGGACTTGAATGCGTTCATTTGCTACAATCAGAGAATTTTATCCTTCCTATACGGAGAAACAGGCAATGCAATCTGAAAATGAAATCATTTGAAGATTTCCTTGCAGGAAATACAGACAAGGAAGCGCAGTGGAGAAATCTGTTCATTTCCTTCCGTGATGATTTTCAACAAGTGTTCTATGTGAAGGAGGACAAAGGATGGTGAGTTAGATGTTTAGTTGATAAAAGAATACTGAACCTAATATGTCCATATAGCACATGCACAACAAGGTTTATAAATCAATAATAATAGTACATTTCATATTCAACGAATATTTGAGGAGCTATTGAACGTAGAAACAACATATCCTCGTAAATCGGATGAACGAAAAATATTTTTCGCCTTTTTAAACGAATTTAGAATCCCTAATGCAAAATCAATAAGCATGGTCATATAAAAAAGACGTTCCACTCGACACTCCAGGTACGACTACGATCTAAACAACGGTACTCACAACACCGCGTTCTATCCGTCAAATGCAGTGCCACTGTTTGCTGGATGCTATGATATGCAAGTTTCACCTGTGTTTTCAACCATAATACTCATGTTCCAGCTTAAATGTCGCACAAGCTGAAGATGCCGTCAACCGAATGGAAGAACAGGGAGCATTTGGATTTATCGGCGGTGTCCCAACAAGGTTCACTTTTCTCTAATTAACAAGTTATCCTAAAACATGTAAATAATGATAAAATTGATCCAATAGTCGAGAATAGATGGCATGCATGTTATTGCAAAAGAAGCGTTGATGATGCATACTTTCTCCTCCCTTTCAGTTTGGACAAGGAAGCATTGCAACAGTGGGACTACCCCAATGGATGGGGTGCACTGAATCATATGATCATTGAAGGATTGAGAAAGAGTGGCAGTTCGAAGTAAGTTAATGAATTTTTTATAACTTTTCCATACAACCGTTTTCTTTCGCTTCTTGACAAGTTATGCCAAATATTCTAGTGATTGTTCTATTTATTGTCTATATTTGTGTATCAGACTGCAACAGAAGGCATTTGTCCTCGCTCAGAAGTGGGTGACTGCCACATACAAAGTGTGGAAGGACAAGAAAGTCATGTGGGAGAAGTACGATGTGGTCACTGATTCTGGAGGAGGAGGAGGGGAATATGACGATCAGGTATGCAACTAAAATTTGTGCAAACTTTGTGTGAGACAGAAATAGGATGGAAGGCGAGTTTCGAGTTCTTGCTCAGGTGTCTCATACGGCCATTTTACGCATTTCTCATTCGTCTAGAGTTTATCAAAAAACCGGAGCGTTTGTCTTTCACGTATGAAACTCAACGACCATTTTTTTCGTAGGTACTAGGTTAGACGAATGAGAAATGACTTTCTCGCATGAAAATACCGTTTTATAAGTCATAGTTTGTGCTGACACACATGTAAAAGCAGAAACAATTTTACACCCGCAACTTTTTATCAAAATTCACAATGGTCAATAACCATTTATTAGACCGGCTTCGGAATGACCAACGGTGGTGTGCTGGGATTGCTTCTGTCCTACGGAGACAGACTAACGGACAACTCCGGCGATTCCACTTCAACACCCGCCCCGTCCGTCCAGACCACAACAAATACAATCGCAACAACGAATTGCCTTCCATTGATTTCACTAATACTTGCGTACTTGTTCTTGGTTCGGTAGACGTGAATATTTCGATTATTTTTTGACTATAAAAGCAAATCAATTCAAGCACTATATCACATATTGCACATGGTAGACGCCTGTTATTATTCATCTAATCTGAAGTGAAATTCGCTCCATATGTAGTGCTGGTGAAACATATGATGAATCACGTCTGGAGACGATAAATGCGACGAAATAGCATGTAAATAGGAGAGAGAAACGTCATACAGTCACGAAATCAGGGGTGGTGTTCGTACTCGGAATATCACTCCAGTTTGCATGAATAATAAGAGGGGAAATGGAAAAAATTACGTTTTATTAACAAAATTATAAGTTATTCGTGAATGAAAGAGCGGTTTGAAAGAGGATAGGAAAATTGATCATATAATCAGCTTACACATGAATCATTTTTTAGAAACAATCTTAACACAACAATGATGGGCTTTTATGTAAACGGTTACTTTTACATTGCCCTGTTCCATTTCTCCGTGACGACCCCTCAAAATATCCATAGCGTCTGTGCCCATCTTCTCGCCGAAGAAACCTCGCGTTTTTATGGGGTCTCCACGAATGTCAACAATCTCCATCTTGCAAACGATCTGCTTGGAGAGGAGTATCTGAACACTTTGAGTCATATTTACACAGTTTCAGATATGACCTCTGTGTGCTCTAAACTTATGCCGTATTCTACAATATATATTTGATTTTTTTTATTTCCATTTTCGTGATTCAGTAAACATATTCCGAACCTGGAGAACATTGCCAATGCATTCGCTACTTGGTCCTTTCATCACTGTCAGCGTCAGACGATTGATATCATCCCTTTTTTACAATTGATTCAAGTTGTTCATCCGATACGTCCAATGTTGTGTTGTCATTTGATTGAATAAAGAGTTCTCCAGTACCAGCCTCTGAATATTCACTCATTTTCATTGAAAACCTACCCTTGCCTTTGCTAAATTGATCGGTGATAAAGTCTGGTCTGTCCACGCTCATTATGACCAAAGAGCGCTTATTGCCGTACAAAATATCATTGCGGTCTTCTTCCGACATATTTGTGAAGCCTTGGGGAATGACCATTGTGTGTACATGGCTGAGCATTGATCGATACAAACGAAACGTTGACTCCGAAATCTCATCACTGACAATCAAAATGATACCGCCCCACTTCTGCAATATGAATATCAGTTTCCTTTATGCACGAGGTTAAGAAATACCGTGAAAATGCCTAAATTTCACAATGCATTCGGAGCCATATATTCGGTTCGAATATGCAGCTTTTTTCAGCATTTGTCACATACCGTTTTGCTCCACTTTAGAAACCATATCGTTTTACTATGCCTATTTGGTACATTAGAATGACAAAAATGATCTACCTCAATGTCATTCGCTCTCCGCACTTCTCTATGAGCAGCCGATGAATTCTTCATTCAGAATGTTAAGAAATTCCAATTCTTCCTCGTTATTCTGCAATGTGCATGCTAATTTTAATACATCGAAAATGATCATCTTCCTTTAGCATCCTGGAGGTTAAATTTTATAAATCGGTAGCCAACTGTATTTCTCATTCGTCTAGGTCACTCGGAACGGTCGTCTATCAGCGCGTAGAGACGACCAACACGAGGAAATTAGAAGAACGAGAAATACACTTTATTACGGATTTAGAAACCGTTCTAAAAGTGTACCTTTTTCATAATTGTATTGACCCTTTTGCATTCTCCATCCACGAATTCCAACTGAAACTTTTGGCCATCTGAAAAGAAGTAAATGAAAAAAATGTCAAATGTTGGTATGCTTACTACTCCACTGAGGAGTCACTGTGAGCCGAAGTTTATTTCGTTTTGCATCGTATGCAACGTATATCTTGACCAGACGACTAAAATGACGAAAATTAACTATCTATAAGCGTTTTTGGTATGATTATAGTGATATGATATATCATACTATTCATATCACTGGCCATCGGTATGCTCCGTTCTCTTCCATCCCCTCTCAAAAATCCTCGCTCCTGCAGTTCTATTGATCATCTGCTAGGCTCCCATCCCTTTCACTTCCCAACCTTACGGACGAAATTTTCTATGCTTTTCCAAATAAATAAATTCTTGAATAAATTTGTACTGATGCTGAATGAAAGCACATCTATCAACTGAACATAGTCTAATCGTACGCTGACACATTCGAATCTGCAGCAAAGATACCTTATGTAGAGCACTTTCGAGTGCTCGTCGATGACGTTTTTGATCCTTGTGCAAGACTTGCGGAGATTGTTCACGTCTACGGCAGAGGGAAGGAATTGAACAACTTTCACAAGAAGCTCAGAACATAGCGATGATATGTAATCCGTCATTTCTGAAATAATTGATATTATCAATCATCTAGAAAGATGAACAATCCTCGCAACATTGATTGAACACTATTCAAATGGGCATCGCTGGAAGGATAGAGGAAAGAGAAGATAACAAACGTTCCGATATTTGACGCATACAGAAAATCGATGAGCGTCTTGCAACACGCTTTTTTATTTGTATTTTTCTCTATTACAATCACTACAATATCCTTTGACAATCTACTCAATGGAAATGTCACAATGACTTCCATTGACATAGTTTCCTAGGATATTCGCTCTCGTTTTATCATACTGACACGTACTTTTGACAGTCGTTCTACCACAATGTTTACTACTCAAACTTCATTGTGACAAATGGTGGATAGAAGAATTAAAATACATCTTGGCCTTTCTCCTGACCGATCTTCTTAATTACAATGAACTTTTTCTTTTACCAGCTGTGGCACCAAATTTCTGAGAGGAAACAACAGATACCGCACAGATATGAGCGAGCAAACGTATTCCGCAAAGACTC
This sequence comes from Diplogasteroides magnus, assembly GCA_014805445.1. Classification (NCBI taxonomy): domain Eukaryota; kingdom Metazoa; phylum Nematoda; class Chromadorea; order Rhabditida; family Diplogasteroididae; genus Diplogasteroides; species Diplogasteroides magnus. The sequence goes on along the minus strand of JACMIF010002306.1, from coordinate 2,809 downwards.
GCAAAAGATGAATGCACGCCCAGGCTGCACTACCGGTAACATTCAGTGGAATACTCCTGTGGTCACGTAATTATAGGGCAGAAAAGTGGAATTTGAGCACTTATCAAATTAATATCTGCGCCATGGTAAACATAAGAGATTTGGAAAGAAGGGCTTGGTTATCACTGCGAAGGAAAGAAAGAGAGCGGGGAGGAACAGGGAGAGACGATATTTACTTTCACTTCCTCCGCCCTCTCACTCGCACGTAGTCCCTTTTCTGTCTGTTGCTGTCTCATAAACAAAACATCGGAATGGAAAGAGGCGTTTCTTATCCGTAGCGCGGTTGTCTATCAGATGGTGAGTAGGGATCGCATTATGGAAGTACATACCTCATTTTACTATCCTTGTGTGGAAGACGAAGGTAAGTTAAAGACTGCGAAAGTACAGATGGCTCTTGATCAATAAAGATTGCCTACTGTTCAATGACATTCAAGTCAGTGCCACGAAGGCAATGAAGACACATACGTTCATCTGAAAAAAATACAATACGAAAATTAATTCGATCCAAAATCTTAGAGAAAACGAAAATGAAGAAAATGATTAATCAGTTTCCGTGGTAGACCAATCAGCGCGGAAGATAATCATCTCCGGGTCTAAAAAAGTGCTGTCGAGGATGTTGATTTAGTCTCCGAGAAGACTTGGGTTATATTTAACGAGGTGCTCAGTCTCGCGTGTTACTTCGTACTTCCAATGCATTTACTACGAGGGAGTTTGCGGCGGCAAATGACATGTGCACATGAGAGAAAATTAACTTTTCGTTGTAGACCTTCAATCTGTCTGATCCCAGTAGTCTGAGTCACTTGACTTCGTGTAATGCGGTAGTTGCTGGTGCAAATTACATGCTCCGATGCGTGAGAAATTCACCTCAGCTTCGAACTTGTATCATATAACTAACACCTTTTAAAATATTTCAGCAATATGATTGCTCTTACGAACATAATCCACTTAGTCTACGGAATTCCGGCTCTGCTCGCCTATGTTCTGGTCCTTCGCAGCACAATTCGGTACCTTCTTCACAAATTGTCGTATTTCAGCCTAATCCTAATAGGACTGTTTCTCAGAACCTCATATTAGATACTATAAATAGTACAGGCGAAACCTATCCCAAAACAGGAATGGAGGTCATAGAAACGACGAAATACCATGTCAAATATGATGGTGGAAAAATTGAAACGATATATTTATGCATGTTTGTATGACATTTATGTTTGCAGACTCGATAATAGCTCACGTAGACAGCTGAGTCCATCTTTCGTGGCCATTTTCTATGTGTCTGCTGTTGTCGTATGTCTATTTTTAAATAATATGGCATAATTATTCGGTCGAGAACTTTCTGACATACTTCAACTTTTGGTTGAGTCATCGCTTACGTGTAGAGGCTTTCTTTTATGGCTATTATGAATGGATGAATACTCAGCATTTCCTGAGGTACAAACTAGGGATTCAAAATCGGTACATTTGCAGTCATTCTTCTCCGCAGCGCAGTTGTCTATCAAGTGGAGAGATAATCGCCCCGCGGAAAATAATGACTACAAATTTACCGATTTAGAGCCCCGGGTATCAACCGTGTAAAAATATTGTAAATGCCTTGCTTTAGAAACTTCCAGGAGTTTTTTGTATACAACACGTACTACGTGCAAAACGCGTGTTCATTTCTATTTACAGCCAATCGGTTCACTGCCATTGTTACGCCTATTCAGCATCAAAAGGTAATGGCTCGGAAATATTACCGCGAAATCCACTTACAAGCTTTTCGCTTCTTAAATCGTACCCTGGAAAAACAACGTTTGATTTTGAAATGGCGACAAATGGTTTTCACAATATAATAACTACTTTTTTTTCTTTTTTGAAATAATTATTTTTCAGATCTGGGAACTTCATTATCGGCCAATAATCATATCAACATTGCTGATTTCAACGATCATTTGTCTCATAACAAGGTTAGCCAGAAATTTTGAGAACGTGTTCCATTCACTGCAGATATTCCACTGACATTATATTCGTTTTTGATCCTGATATTGGAGGATATAAATCTGTGAACAATGATGTAAGGGTGGATTATGCAAAGATAATAACTATAAATAATACCTGACCATATTCAGTCTTCTGAGACATGCTAATTTTATAACTAACATAAGGGAAGAAATTGTTGAGTGCCAGGAACCATTTCAACCTTTCATATTCAGAACATCTTCCCCGCGTTGTACTCTGGTGCTATCTTCGGTGGTGTTCTTCTCATTCTTTGTATTTTGGCAAATGTGAGACAAATTTTTGCCAAACTCCAATGTAAAATAACAATCAGGTGATAACACTGCATCATCTCTGCCGGTTCAAGACCCCGCACGCCAAAAAGGAGCTATTCTTTTGCATTATATCATTCTGCATTTTTCTCGCTCAAGCTCTGAATATGGCCGTTTTTGCATGTACATTAATGGGTCATTTTTAATTTGTTAATTTGAGATTTCTGCCATGTTCTTCCTTTTTGCGGAAAATCTGGACGCTTACAGTTATGTCGATGCCCTTATTGGATTTTCCTCGGACGTTTTTAGTCTAGGCAAGGATACGGTTTGAATGATAAATAATCAATATTATTTAAGGACCTCCAATCTACACTATTCTCATTCCTAGCGCAATTCGTCGGGCTGCATTCAGCACAAGCTCAGACAGGAAAAAATCTGCGTTTTAAAGGAGCCAGAAAGGGAGATTGTTTTGCATGCACTTTCGTTATCACTTCTCTCCATTCCCACACTTTCTCGTCGTCAGAGCGGTC